>JADLZL010005438.1:0-77247 GCA_015844335.1 Chrysopogon serrulatus | reverse complement strand
TAAAGTGTGAAATCATTTCAAATACAAGTACATATATGTACGAGGGTCCTTCCAAAAACGTGTAGTCACATACATACTCCTATATATAGGTTTGGTACCGGTTGTTCGGTGAAAATTCTGATGCTGCACGCCAGGTTTGTTTTCGTGTAGCATGTAAAACAGTTAGAACGGAAGGAGAGGAAAGCATATATAATGCCAGACGACGTACTCTTTTTGTGGAGCTGTAGACGGTATAGAGAGGGAAGGACGGGACGGCCACGGTGGAGCCGGAGCCAACGTTAACGATGGCACCTCTTCGCCGCGCCAGCATCCTCGGCAGCACCGCCGCCGTGACCTCGGTGAGCCCCCACAGGTTCACCCGTATCATCCGCACAAACCGCTCGATGTCCGCCTCGTGCAGGTACACCGCGCCAGGCGTGTTCACCGCCGCGTTATTCACCAGCAGCCCCACGTCCAGCCCCTCGATCGCCTCCCGGAGCCGCCGGATCGCCTCGTCGCCTGCCAGCAAGCAATCTCAGATGCTCGTCATCATCGTCGTCCCTGACCGGCCCTAGCTAGCGCTATTGCATCTCACCTTCAGGTGTGGCGACGAGGGAGAGGTCTAGAACCACGGTCTTTATGTTCACGGCGGGGTGGAGGGAGCTGATGGCGTTGGAGGTCTCCTGGAGGTTGTCGGCGTTGAGGTCGAGGAGGACGAGGTTGAGGCCCCGTCGCGCGAGCTCCATGGCCATGGACCGGCCGAGCCCGGAGGTCGGGCCAGTGACGATGGCCCATGAGCCGTAGCTGTGGGAGGTCCTTGACCGGCGCAGGCACGACACGAGGTACGACGAGGGGGCGGCCGCAGATGGCGGCGATGTACAGCGCGCCGAGGCAGGCCAGAGAGACGAACCAGACAGGCACGTCGACGTCCTCCATTATCTCTGCTTCTTCTGCTTCTGCTATGCAGCTAGCTCCTTCAGGGCTGCACAGCTGATGCCACTATATATGACGACTGTGTAGTAGTGCCGTGGCGGCAAGAGGAATAATAAGCCATACTTATATAGACCATGCAATATCTGGGTGGCATTTTGCAGTGTCTGTTTATGTGCCTATATGGTCGACTGTAGCTTGTAGCCTAGGTACCAGCTCTCCAACTAACTCGAGATAGGGCTAAGCTATTAATTCATCATCACTCATACAGATGATAGAGTACTCTATTTATTTGAGTAATAAAAATACATAATTAGTCCATCAACTTATCTGCATGTACCATTTAGGTCCAACTTTGGATTTTTCATTTCTAGGTCTGATTCTCTGAAACGTTGTTAAATGGTGTGCAAATAGTCCATAGCTCCATACTGGTATTTTTATGTGTTTATATATCCATCGTGGTTGTACAATATCGCTGTTGAATTGAAACGTTCACCAGTGGTACGGTGCATGTGAGTAGTGGGCCAACAGGTGACCTAAAGATTTTTACCAATCAAGGGTATGCCGTACAAAAAGTTTCATATCCAATTAGTAAAAAAACAATTTGCTCATTCAATAAACAACTATAAGATTTTAATTTGCAAGATAATTTGATGTAAAGACACTGAATATATGATAAGTAAAGTGAATTTTTTTATAAACTTACGAATGTACCTATAAATAATAAGTTACAACTCTTTTTAAAGGTATGGCCATGGTGTCTCTCAAAGATGGTCTTTCTTGCTCTTTTGGCGTGATCTTTGGGAAGTCATATCTCAAATCAATCTGAACCATTAATTCTTTTGATGAGTTTATATATTACTTAAAAAAATTAAAAAATCTAGACAAACATCCACCTTCCTCTATTGATGGAGGGGGGAAATCTTGCATCCCCTAAGGGCGTCCCCTACAGGGGGATTAAATCGCTAGCGAAAAGAAATTTGATTGGATGCAGGAGGTGCAGAGGACAACGCTAGTGAGATGTAAGTAGCTAGTCTCGCACGATATTCGAAAAAAATCTCTTTCACAGTTCTCTAGTCCCTACACCCTAATGTCGTTTTTTTTAATTATTGTTGAAATCCAACTGCTGGTGGTTTCCTCAGATCCATTAAGGACGCCCTAATGCCGGGATGGGGTCTAGAAACATCCATCTCAATTCCTCGAATCACATTCCAAAAAAGATTTCCCTAATCAATTTTATCTGTAGATTATATGTAAAATGACAGGATACGTTATATATATATGCATCAAATGCTAATATTATTATCCCTTTGACGAGTACCTGAGAGCTTCTTAGGCATAAGAACATGAACCTAGAAGGATATAATTGTGTTCTATGTTCCTTGGCTGTTGAAGAGAAACTTTTTCATATGATGTTTGACAATCCTTTTTGTCTCAACTTGTTGGCATACTTTGAATATGTGTCTAACACTAATGATCCCTTTGACGTCTTGATGAGCTTCATAGAGTAGATCAAGCTACCTTTCTTCATGGAAATTATCACTATGTGCCAGTCCATTTCGACAATGAGTAATGATGTTAGCTTAAGAAATTTTTTTAGCATTTAGTGTAGTGTTGCAAGGCTATCATCTTCAAGCAAGAGTTTGCTCTAGTTATTCTACGAGCAAAAACCAAAAGTTTCATCCACTCAATGATCAATGACTAGAAACTTATGTGTAACCTTTTTGTCTCTTGAACTCTGTATTTGAATCCTTTACTTTTTAATAAATCTCGAGTATGAGGCCATTCCTCTTTTTCATCAAAAAAAGTAACTAACTCAAAAAAATTAAGTTTGAAATTTTTTTCATAAATTACAATATAAATAGTTCAAACACTATAGTCGTAGTTCAGAAGATAGGCAAGATACTTCTACAATACTACCTGACTAGCTGTAAATTTTAGCAACAATTCACAAGACAATATGAAAGTATGTTGATCTTACTATATATCTCAATTCGGCAGCTTTAACCTTTGTTGTTCACACATGGACTTAGGAGCTTTCTCAGAACTAGGACAGCCATTGAAAGGATAAGGGCATAATAAGTCTACTTCTCAGAGAAATGTACTCCCTCAGTCTTTAGCAATGGAAATGTCACTATGCCAGTTTAGTGAGCATGCGGAATTACACCACATGTGCTCCCTCCTTTATGCCTTTGCCCGAGCACCAGCAACGATTCTATCTCAAAATGTCCATGGCAACTTCAAGATCTGGATGGGAGCGAAACATAGGTGGTAGAGGCGGTGTGAGTGCTTCTGTGATTCGCGGATCTTCGCTATCCTTTGATGCGGAGGCTGTGGAAGGCTGCATGGGAGGAATCACAGATGGATGGATGGATGGATAGGGTCGCGGTGTGGTGGTTTTCCAATTACATGCAGTTCTTTTTAGTGGCTCCGGTATACTGATCCCTCATGTTTGTGGGCTAATATCCAACAAGATTTAAACTTTAGGATCACATCCTCTTTGGGATGGATATAGCATATAGCATTGCAGTGTACTCTATACATGCCTGTATATATATACATTATTATATTTATTATGACCTGGCAGGAGTCGAGAAATTGAAACGCGATAATTTTGTTCTGAGAATGGGCGTCGACGTACTAGAAGGGAGGTGGATCGTGCACCCTCCCTCGCGTCGTCTCCCCAGGGGGCGACCGAGGGCCCCGCCACTCGCCCCCAGGCCCCCTCTCTGCTGGGCGGCCGCGCCCGCCGCCGCTCCTCCTCCCCTCCTTCCTCGTCTCCCTCCCCTCCTCGCTCTCCGCGCCGGTGTTGCCGGGTGGCGGGCGGCCCCCATGGCGGATCTGGCCCTCCCTCGGCCAAATCCGGCGTCGGGGTGGCTCGGTGGGCCGGTGGCTTGAGTGCTGGCCGCGGTGGCGGGCGTGGCAGTGACGCTAGCGCTGTGAACCCCATGTTCGGCAGCGGCCTGAGCGACATCTACTGCGTCTTCGCCGCTCAGCGCCAGGGTCTTTGACAACCGCTCCAATGCCATCTTCGCCGCTCTAGGGCGGGACGACGGCGGCGCCTCGTCCGCTTCTATACTCGGGGCTGGCGTTGGACAGCTCGCTGCCACCAACGGCGACCGCTGACATCGTCAAGCGTGGCAGCGCCATGGCCTGCCGCCCGGCGCTCACCTCGCAGCTCGGGCGTGCGGCTCGGCGCGTGGTCCCCTCGCATACCCCGCGCGGGTATGCGGCGCGCCCCTAAGCACGTGACGCCGCCACGGGTGGGCGCTGCAGACACCGAGCGAGGCCGCCCAACCGCACGAATCACCCTTGCCGAGGCGCTCCTCGACCGGCCTCGGGCGGCGTTGAGCGGCGGGCTCCGGCCATCGATGGCGGCCGCTGGCATCGGCTCGCTCAACCCCACCCCCCACCCGAGATGGGCGATGGTACGGCCCGCGTGCCCCTCTCTGCTAGTGGCCCCTTGCCGGCGCCCTCCTCCACCACCGCCCGCGAAGCTTGGGTCGATGGGCTATCCGGGCCTTCGTGGTTGGATCCACCCTCCCTCCCGATCTCGCACGCCACTGCCCCTCGGGCGGCGACAACACGAACACCTCGGTCCCCAGCGGCATCACTCATCCTCGGGTAAGCAGTCCACGCTCAAGGCGCTGCAAAACTCGGCTCCGGCCTTTGCGCCTCGATTGACGTGACGTGTGGAGCACCAACGCCATCCCTTCTTTGAAGAAGCGTTGCCGCTACCGGGCCTCCGACGGCTGCCGCCGGAGGAGCTTTGGGAACGAAGTTTCCCTCGGGGTGCGCTCAACGAAGTTGGCGCCCACGCAGCCGCCATTTCCTTCCCTGCAGGCTCCATTGATGCACTCAACGCCTCTCCGACAAGCCGCGCTTCTGCCTACCCGCCGCGCCTTGTCTTCAGTGCCAGCTCGCCGCCGCTGCGCTCACCCGGAAGATGGTTGATGGCGCTGGCTACCGCTGCCCGCCATCGCGGGTTGGCCGCCCGCCTACCGACGCTCCGATTAGCTCCACCTTTCTGGACGGGCAATCACGAGAGTATGACACCTCGTGAAAAATGCGCGGCTATGGCGACTGATTCCTCGCGGTCTTGCACCTCCCAAGCGGCAATCGGCTTTACGTCGGTTGAGCGTAGTAGAGGGATATTCCTCTCTCTTGTTCGCTTGTTTTGGTTTTGTTTCTAGCCACTATCTCTCGAAGTTTTTCGTCGTTGTCACAGCATGTTGTATTTCATGCTGCTAGCCTCCTTCTTCTTAATTATAACACGTGGAAATCATGTTCGAGGAAAGAGAATGGACGCGTACCTGGACTTTCGCTATTATTATCTACTATGATCAAGCCACGCATGCCTGCAGTCTTCATATATAGTTTCTCGCCCAGCTTGTGCCTTTCATCGCTTATTGGATGGAACTTGGGCGGATAGATGGACGAATTGCAGTTCACTTATGGACTTGAAGCAAGTTGTATGTGTTTTGATCTAGGCTAGTCACCTGATAAAGTAGGTTTGTTCCTATTTTGATTGCCATGCATTGTTTTGCTTCCATCTATTTCTGGTTACAAAACTTCATGTATTTCCGTCATTACAGTAATGTAATGGAAATTGAGTGTGTTCTCGCTCAGAAGAAATATACATTGGCCAGTACATTCTTAGTATTTTTATCACGTTGGCTACAAAAAAAAAAAATCGAGTTTAGATCCATTCTTTATCTTTAGGGAACCACACCAACTAAAGTCTAATGTTTATAATAAACCACACCTATCATCAACTCGCTTGTGCTTCTGTCCTCGCTTCACGAAAAGAGTTAACCCAAGATAGTGGATAGACTTTACAAGACTTATATATATTGATCTAACTCACCTTTAACAACTATTGTAGTCTTAAATCATCTACACAATAATTCATTAACTTGCACATAGGACACTATGAGCTAATTACAAACTAGGCGGGATGCCACGTATCACCGAGGGCCAAAACTAATAGTGATCAAGGGTTTTGAACCAACAATGATCTGCAATTGTGATATATGAGCTACTATGGGCTAAACTCCAACTAGGCTGAATGTCACACATCACCGAGAGACAAAACTAGTGATGATGAGGAATTCTAAACTAATAATGATCTGCAATTGTGATATCTCGAGATTGATGAAGTCACTATAACACTTTTGATTGATACGTTGACTATCATAAAAATAACAACATAGTTAAATTATAAAATAAATATAGAAAAATGCAAACGCACACATCAAGTTGAGGGGGCTCCGACAGGTTCCACCAAAAAAAATTGATCAGCTATATTCAGTTTGCAATTGTTAAGACTCTCTTTTCTCTATAGACTTATTTAATTTAATATAGTCTAATTTAATAGAACTGCTATTTTAGAATGGGATAGAAATGATTTATTCAAGTTCCTTTGAAGCATCGTACTTGAGAGGGTTCCTTTTGAGGCCTACTTGAGAGTTATTAATAATAAGTTCTATAAATAATAAACCGAGGTACGGAAATGACCCCGGCAAAGAGTGAACGGGATTGTAGAATAGAACAGAAATAAACCACACCAATACCACGTCCCACAGAGTTCGTACCTTCCCTCTTAAACTTGTCATTAACTAGTTCCTTCCACAGTAAGCCGTATGCTACAGAGATACTGCGATTCCCAAATCATGGGAATCAAGGCTCACAGGATTGAGGCTGAAGAGTGTTCAAAAGATCTTGTGCACTACACTATCACACCATGTCAGTGTTGGCTTGAGTGCCAGTTGATGAACCGGCAATATCTCCCGCACCTCTGTCGCCAAATTTTTCAGTACCAATATCCGCCTTAATTTTGCGCTTCATGTCACGTGATCCGTCGATAGCTCCTGCTTCGATCGCCTCCAGATACATTGCCTTGACCAGGTTGATGAAGCGCCTCCTGAAACTCGGAACCCGGGACATGTTTGCCACAATCCCTTGCAACCTATGAATAGAAATAGATGGGAGTCATTCGCTTCAGGTTTATTGTTGAAAGCACAGGATATCGAATGAAGGGTGTGCTGTGTACCTTCTGATTATCGCCTGCAGCTGACCTCTCTTTATATTATCATCTGACGGGAAACCAGAATCGTCCCAGTCTGATGGCTTCTCGTTCTTGTTTGCCATGATTAGCTTCCTCAAGCACATCTCCTCGTCTTCAGTGATCTCCAATTTCCTCATTTGATCCTTGATGACCAGAAGTGGTCCAAGCAACCAGTCAAATACTTTGTCTTTAGGCCAGTTGAGGTTTGTCAGTTCGACATTATCAGCTACATGAACATATATATGAGCTATGTTGTTGAAACAAAAAAGATGAAATAGGGACAGTGCTCACTGAATTATATTGATAGGTTTTGAAGTGAACACTCGTTCAGATGTTGGGTACAGAATCATACATATAAGCAAACCGTCGGAATCAGAATTTGCAGATCGTAATAGACACTGGAAGATACACCAGCAAGGTAATTTGATGCCCAACTTCTTGCATTTTCCTTTGGTGATGTATTCCTCCATATCTTCGGCAGTAATCAAGCCCTCACTCAGTAATATCCTTCCATTCAGCTCACAGGACCGGAAGAACCAATCCCATATCTATGTCGTTCAGTACAAAAGAGGAGAGGCTGATAAGTCTTTGTTGCTAGAACAGAGATATAGATGAGGCAAGATGAAAGGAGATTTGTATACTTGAATCGGTCTTAGTTGCTGGACAGTTTGCATGAATGTCTTCGATCGATTCAACACCCTTGTATGTTTATGATGGCCAATTTGTTGCCTCTGCGCAGGTTCAGTCATAACTTTGTGCCCGTCCTTGCCAGTTTCACACTTCCTGATATCTGCTTTCCGATATTTGGGCCTGTCTGTCAAAAGTGGCTTACTGATAAATTGAATAAATAGTCTATGCACATCGAAGAAATGGCATGCAAGTGATAAACACATTTTAAAAGGTAACCGCTAATTGTATTGGAAATATGAAATATCAATTGAAACGTACCTTGGAAGGCATGATCCTTCTCTTAGGTAAAGTAAATCATTGGTGTATTCATCAAAAATTGCTAATGCTGAAATCATGTATGCAAGTCCCATTTGGAAAGAAGCCTCCTGCGCATAATTGTACAAGCAGATGAGTACAGCTTACTTCATGCGTATTCTTGTTTCAACAGAGAAAGTTCTAGACAGACCTGATAAGCAATCAGTCCTGCACGAAAGCCGAAAAAGAAGCTGCTGAAAAATGAAGCTAGTAATCCCCCAATCACAGCAAGTGGCCAAAGTACAATGGCCAAACCAGCAAAAGGCACACAGACAGTTTCTAAAAATGGCCCTTCCCTTCCAACAAGATCCTCACATAACCTTTGCCATCCTTTTCAACAACATGCAGGGGCTTTTCCACAAAGCCACTGCACTTATCATCAGCACATCCACTGGAACAGCGACAAAGGAAACAAGCATGCTCCGTGGTAGATAAGATAACCTACATCAAAGAACCAAATAATGTTAGTAACAAAACTGCACACATGATTAGATCTTTCATCCGACATAAATGTCCAAAGTTTTATGTAGATTGACAACAAAATATTGGGATTACTATATTCTTAATGGAAAGAACTTTATAATATAAATAATTGTTTTCAATTAATACAATATACTTGTAGTTAAGACGAAAAGGGTTTGGCCTACACCGCCCTTGGAGGCTAATGGATGATGTTCTGGACACCATGGTACAGAAGGAACCACTTGTCATGGAAGTTATCCACACCAATGCACTATCACCGGCCAGCTTTGTAAACCTAAGCCTGCTTCAGTGGAAGACTAGGAACTACGCATTGAGCAAACAACTGCAGAGTCTAGTTTACAGACCTCCACTGACAGCTTGAGTGGAAAATTGGAAATGCAGATTGACAAAATCTAGCGGTGATGCAATCTGACAACACTAAATCCATCTGTACTTCTACAAAGAGTGATTTCGTTGAGATAAAGGATAAGATCAATTCCTCGTTACCATTACTAGCTGCATCAACCACAGGGAACACAAAATAATCAACGGAAAATGTAGTCAGCTAGATGATAAAAGCCAAGAACATAAGGCAAAAATGCTGTCCAATGGCACAAGAATACCCTCGCGAAAGAAACTAGGTGAACTATCACCTTTCTCCAAGAATGTGGGTTCTGAACTGTTCAATCATTTGTGCAGCATTTCAAACAGCCCTTTCCCAAAATGAAAATGGAAGCATTAATGATTTTGGTTGGACATGGAAATGCACCCTTCAAAGGGAAGAGCATCCAAGGCCACGTGGAACGGCCTTAAGGATCTGTTGCTGTGTAAGGCCAATATACCCAAGCGATCTGGTCAGAAGAATCCTGATTGCTGCTCTGTGATGACGTGCAGTCGCCTGGAGAGGTTAACATCACTTTGCGCAAGTCCCTAATTCCCCATTACATGGTCCATCCTGAAATATCTTTGTGTAACAACACCGATATGCAGCTACGGATATGAGTCTGGATTACGAATTTAGAACAAGTAGTAGCGATACAAGGAATTGGTCGCCGCCGGTGAACTCGAGCCACAGCTCGCCACCATCAGACACCGGCGCGTACCAAGACAACTCCAAATTGTTCTCTCCCCTCTCCTTATAACAGAAGCTTACAGCTGTTCACCCGCAAGATTCTACACGCAACAGAATAGAACATGGGCTGCCTACTTCTTCCATGATGGGCCGAAATACTTTGAGTTGGGCTTCTTGTTTCTCTTACTTTGCTTGCTCACTTGTTTGCCTGACGACTTCTGGATCGTGACACTTTGGTCAGAAACATTGACCAGGATGAAGGTTTTCTTTTTTCCAGGATTGTGTTCAGTGTGTTGGGTTGTTAGTGGGACTCTTTGTTGCTCTAGAGTGAGTTCGCAGTTCTGGGGTCATCTCTTTTCAAAAGTTTTGCTGCTGTAGCTATTTTTGTGGATTTTTAGTCATGTTGTAGTAGTCAACCCTAAGCAAGTTGTCGTAGTAGTTGGCAAGGAGTGTTATGCCAGTAGTAGAGTTTTTAGTTGTGCTTAGTGGTGCTCTGCTTCCTCCTGAGCAGAGCTGGGTAGGAGTTTGTTTCTTGTAAGGTTTTAGGCTTGGTTTCCCATATAAACTGGCCATTTTTCTTCTTACATAATAAACCTACGATGAAGTTCTTCCCACCCTTTGGGGGAAAAAATAAGTTAGATCAACTTAGGACAAACCTAGATGGACATGGACTTTATATTTGTAATTGGAGGAAGTATATGTAAGCCTATTAGGTAATATTTTGAGGTTCAATTTCTAGTTGAAGATATGCATGATTAGCTTTGGTTTCTGAATAAGATGTAATATGCTCAATAGTTGATCTTGATTACTTGGAGAGAGAGAAAATGGAGGTTCAAAACATACTTGATGTCAAGAGGGGCTTCATCGTCCCCCATTTTCTCAATAAGATCATCCATGAAAGAGAAGTATGAATGGAAGCAGAAATCGGTGACATCACGGACAATCGTGCAGGCTCCAGATATCGTGCTTACAGTTCCATCCTGCAGTAATGAGATAATGTCCATAAAACTATTGCACGACCCTCCATCAAAGGAAACAATCTGAATCTAAAAGGCACATCCATACCATAAAACAATGGGTCAGCTTGTCAGTGACACCCTCGCCAACAGCCTCAAAGGTTGCCATAAGAGGTACAAAAACCCCATAGCCTACACCACCCAGAAGACTCCCAACGATAGCAAGTACTGGCAAGAGAAGCAGTGGTAATGGCAAGAGTGTTGCAATAAGAATCTTCAACACCAGCCCGATCCTTTCGGTTCTGCAAAATCAGAACTAACAGAAATGATCACTGCATTGATTTCACATTCATCTAATCAATTAGGATACAGATGAGCGGCAGGAAATCAGACAAAAGTTGCTAATGTAGAGAAAGCTACCATACTTAAGCACACAGTAGTAAGTCCAGATGAAATGTGCAGGCCAGAGACCAATAATAACAGCAGAGCTTCCAAAGAATACGATGGTAGCCGTAACCGGACCGATTAGGACAGCTGCAGAAACGAAGAGTGAATCATTTGCATCTGCCTGAATCACACATATATAGTATAGACAACCATTAGCACTGAGCACAATACTTACTACAAATCATCATCCTAATAATAAAACTTAAGGCAAAGCTTTTTGCCGTCCTTTCGGAGAAAAAAAAAATACTTACTGCAAATCATTCGGAGACAATTCATAAAAAGCCATGGCGGCCAATCTGTGCTGCTGCTGTTACCTTTGATGGATCCCAGGAGGAGGAGGAGGATGAAGAAGGGCACGAAGGACACGAAGCTCCAGAGCTTGCCGAGGAAACCCACAGGGACCTGCATGGATCAGAGGCCTAGGCCCTAACCAATCGCCTCGCAGGTCAAGATCACGAGCTCACAAGTCACAACTCTGTTGCTCGTATCTGTAGTCTTCTTCCTGTGCCCTGCCAGCGAAACCGGAAGCGAGTGAAACTTAGTCGCCTCTGTAGCAGCAGCAGGTAGAACAGGGAGAAGAGAAGAGAAGAGGAGTTGGGCGCCTGGAAGCCGGTGGACGGTGGTGTTTCTCGGCATGTGAGAATCAGAGGCGTTATGCTGTGGAAGCGTTGGGACTCGCCGCGTGTTGGTCTGCATGAGGGGTGGGCCCACGACCGCGCAAGGAAACTTCAGAAGAGGTAAGAATGGGCATGGCAACAAAACTTCAGAAGAGAGATTGAGGGGGGGAATCATGAACTTCTAGTACATCAGAAGAACACAATTGATTACTTGATTTGATTCAGGTTGCAGAGTAATCTGAATCAAATGCCATCAGGAGCGTTGCCAGAATTTCCAAGTGCCGAGTCCATAGCTACAGATTCCACAAGCATCTTGGCGAAAAGGGTAACAAAGCAGGGAATCAAATGTCACCATCACCACGCTAATTATTTCTTTTCTCATGGACAACAAACTGATAGTAGTACGTCGTGCGAACACACAGCACCTAGGAGAGGAGTACATGCTACAGCAATGCCATTTTGTCAAACATTGATTGATATAAGATCAGCCCAAGGAAAGGGAGGCAAAATGGGGAACGTGCCAGATGCCCGCACTCCTAGTTTTCTGCCAATTCTGCTCATGACGATAAAATAGTGGCGCTAAACTTGTACACCAGTCAAGAAACAAAATGGTAGTTGTTCAGATAGCCCATGGCCTGATTACAGAGCTATCTAATATGGATGATCATCTTGTTGAAGAAATCCTTGTTCTCAGGGAAATACTCCAGCAGCTCGTCTTTGGTTACCCATGCAAAGTCCTTGCATTTTCCAATGTGGTATTTCGTTGTGCCAATCACTTGTGACTTGAAAAAGAAACGCTGCGAAAAGGATAACTGGATTAAGGATACAGAGAATTGCCAACGATCAGATGTTCCTAGCATACAAAGCCTAGATAGAAACACAAAAGACCAGTGCTGACAAGCCATGAGGAAACCATGGCAAGAATATTAGTGAAAGGAACTACAATGCCTTGCAAAGAACTTTCATCAATTGGTCAAATGAATTGGGCACCTTGAATGATGAAACACTTGAATCTGTTTGTTCAACGGCCATATGAGCCATTGGAGCATTGCCAACAAAGTATGTATGGTCAAGTCCCCCAAGAACAGATTTTAATGCAGCCTCTGCACACTGAAACAGAATCCAGTATATAAGGAACCACAGATAACTTCAAATCAATTGTGCATTTAAGAATGTAAGAACTGAAAGCAGATTACATCATGAATTAATTGATAGTTTTTTCATATGTAAAATTGCAAAACTGCGTACCAATCGCATAGTTTCTTCATTTTCGTATACTTTTTCTGGAAAATGCCATACAGGCTTTCCATCAGGAGCCCCGTAAGCGTTGCCATATAGCAGGAGATAAAGTTTATTATCAAGAGCTCGTTGTAAAGACCTACATAAAACAATGGTTTAGTAGGGGCTTGGCCAGTGTAGTACTTAAAAGCTAAGAAATGCTATGGAACTAATTTATAAAACATATTCAACTTTCAGCGCAATGCCACGCTGGCAAATTGAAAAAAAAAAAAGGATCCTAATCATGTTGAGTATAAAGTTGCCCATGAGAAATGCCTATTGCAGTCATCTCTGAGCAGAGACAGAATAATCAATGAATATTTTAGCTATGCACACATCCAATGATGTTCTAATTCAGTTTCTCACAAGAGCAGACACATTGTAACAATTGTGAATAGTCTGTTGTGATCTGCAATTCTGCATTATTTGCCCTCGAAACCAAAATAATTTAAGACTTTCAACAGCTGGTACTGTGAATCATATGGAGCTAAGTTGGTGTACTACAGGTCATTATGAGCAACTAGCCAAGTACAACTAGAGCAATGTACATATTTCAAGTTCGTAAATCAAAGTCAATTATAACGTGTGTACCACTGTAAGCAGCATAATAGGGAAGCACCAATGAATTGCTAGAGAATGGGAAAAATCCATAGCTTTCAGGGGTAAAAACTTCCTCCACAATCCATATCATTGGATAAACTCAAGAAAATCTAGAACTAAACTAACCAAAAGAGAGAAAAAAAAAAAAGAGAAACCTATGATTATTTCATGACCAAATTGCAACACATATTTATTTCTGTTTTGGGTGTTATGGTTGCCCAACAAATAGAAGCTACATTTAGAGAAATTGCACAAACAAACAAAATTTCACTGTACAATCACATCTGCAGTTCAGCTAGCTATCACAGCAATTAGAGACATGCAGGACACCTCAGTGTATCACATAAACTTTGCACATGTTCACATTATTACAGTCAAGTAATGGATACAAAAGACATGACAGTCTCTGCCCAAAAGAACCATATAGAAACCAATAAGACATGGAGGTGCAAAACTTACTTCCGGTCATTTGTTTTGTCAGCCTCCGTGATTCTAGGAGCAGGCACATAATCTATATTATAATCACCCTTACCCCTACAGAAAGAAAAGGGTTAGGATATTTTTCACACCCAAATAAAAAAGGGTAACTCAAAGGGATAAAAATGAGAAGTGCATAGTGAATCTCCCATGTATCAGAACCAGATGGGAGGGATAATAAAACATGTAGTGACACGACCCACATAATGAACACATGTCTAAGTTTATTTATCACTAAATTCTTTTTAATCAAGGTCCAATCTAGTCTGCTCTATCTTTAAGTTTAGAGCTCGGTCTGCCATTACCAAAAATACTTTCAGGATTATGGCAGAAATTATTATGTTTCCAACACACAAATTCAACATCATTTCAAATCTATAATTTCCGAATTCAAATTCAAACATAACATATGGTCTAAAATGTACAAAGTAAGCTAATTCAAACATAAACATAGGGCTCGAACAAAGAGCTGCACACTACCATTTCCACTCCCACTCCCTCCCATTCTTGATGCTAGAATTTGAAAACACATTTGAATTTAATGGCAATAGCCAAAAAAAATCACTAAGGGCTTCTTCGGTTAATCTCTAATCCGAGTGAATTGGAGGGGATTGAGCGGGATTTTGACTTGTAGGGGGTAAAATCCCCTACAATCCCCTCGCATTGGAGACTAACCAAACAAACCCTAACATAGTTGCACAGTATATTTAATGTCATCGCCTATGTCTTTTTAAATACTAATCAAAACCCTATACCAATACACCACATAATCATATATTTTTTCTCTCTTTAGGTAACTTTGGAAGGATTATTTTTAAGACTCCTGTGCTAACGCATAACAAAAATGCACTCATCTCATCCCAACTTGCCCAATTTGTTAACATACCTTCACAGCAAAATCAGAACAACCAGGAATGGGGTTGGTGGGGCGTTAATTAAGAAAAATAAGTCTATGACACAAGGGACATAAGGGAGGGGAAAGGGGTATCACCTTGCGTCGGCCTTGCCGAGGACCTCCTCGGGGTATTGCCGTCTGTACTGCTGCCTCCACCGAAATCTAAACAGAGAAACGAACCAAAGCCACGCAAAAAAAACACCAAATAAGCATGACGAAGCAATATCATACAAGGAAAGAGCGAACTGGATGAGCGGATCTGCCGTACGAGAATTCTTGGAAGGCGTAGACAACGGGGTGGATCTTAGGAATGACGACGGGGAGGCGCTCGAACAGCACCGACGCCACGAGCTTCCCGTCAGCCCTTTCCTTAGATGAAGACAGCGCAGAAGAGGCGGAGGAGCTGAAGCCGCGCGGTTCCAGGAGCGACCGGCGGAGAAGGCTCCCTGTCGCCGGCGATCGGAACAACATGGTGGGAGGCGGCGGTCGGGTCCTGGGGTGCCGCCGCGCCGCAACGGTGTGAGGAGGGAACTGGGAAGAAGGCGAAGAACCCTCTGCCTAAACCGCAGCCTCGTGGGCCTTCCGGCCTTCTCCATACGGGCCGCAACCCCCACCCAACAATGTGCTTTCCACTCGTTTGCTTTGCTGTTTCCCTTTTTCTACTTCTAGCCTCTATCCTAAATTGTAAGTTATTCTATCTCAAAAAAATTATAAATTATCTTAACTTTCTTGAAGAGCCAAATTATCTTAAATTTAATTATAACTATAGAAAAAAATTACAAATACTTATAACACCAAATTAATATATACTACGAATATATATAAGTAATAAAGAATCTAATCATATTTACTTAGTATCATAAATGTTATTATTTTGTTATATTAAGTAATAAAGAATCTAATCATATTTACTTAGTATCATAAATGTTATTATTTTGTTATATATGATCAAACTTGAGATATTTGACTCTCTCGAGAAAGTTAGAATGAGTTATAATTTATGATGGAGTATAAAGGAACACACAAAACAAATGTCGCCCCATCGCCGCATTCTCGCCGAGACAGTAAAGACATTGTGCACAAAAAAATATTGTATGTAACAAATCACCTCTATTAAAATCAAAGCTAAAACCATCCCTCATAGACTATTGTTTTCATCAAATCTGGCTTCAATGTACATCCTAGCGCCCCCCCACACACACACACCCCTCCATGCCTAGAGATCAAATCCCCGCCTTACCCACCTCAATTTCTCTATGAAAAAAATAAATGCAAAACACGAGGAGGGGTCGAAAGACAGTGGCACCAGTTCCGCTCCATGCGTAGAAGCATCCACGCCTAGGGATTGGATGTAGGGCAAGGCGGCTGCTTAGGCCACCTGGGCCCATGGGCGCTCGTGGTGTGGTGGCTAGGCGAACCCACGCTGTCCCCGACGATGAAGCTTCCCTATTCGTCGTGGTCTCTAGGGACCACATGGTGTTGGAGATCTCGTCGCCGGAGTCCTAGTGTGACCACAGCTCGACGACCACCCTTAACTTTGCCATGATCTCTCCTCCCTTAATCGAACTTTGGGAGCTCTTCAATGCCCTACTAGGTAAAGCAATATTCATCGCTCTTGTATCAATGAAGCTCAAACCTCCTAAATCTTTGGGTTTACTTAAAGCCTCCCACTTAATTATGTGGTATTTTCTCTTGTTGCTCACTCATTCTAGAAAACCCTCCCTCTTGTTGAATCCAACTTTTCTTCATACAACAAATAAAAGTCCATAGTGTACGTTGAAATAGTTGTTAGGCTAAATGGATCTGCCTCCAAAAGATAGTTAGCCACGTTTCCAAGTTTCTAATGTCCTCTCAATCTTCATTGTGGCTCACTCAACTCCTCTTTGCTCAACCTCTTATCACTAATTAGCAAACCGAACAAAACTACAGCTAAATACATCAGGAATTCTATGACTTTACATGCCTGCTAGACCCACTACGTACACCTCACTCTTGGAGTAATTAATTTTCATTCGTGACAATTTCTCATAACAAAACAACAAAATCTGCATATTGATCCTCATACTTCAAGAAAATGATGCATTGTGTCATCTGCATATTGCAAATGAATCAAAACTCCATCTACTAATTCTGGTACTAGTCCTTCTAAGACACCTCTTTCATGGGCTAATTTCAACATTTCAGATAGTGCATTTGCCGCTAGGTTAGTAAAAGGGACAATGTGTCTCCCTGCCTTAAGCTCTTGCGACTTTTAAAAACTCTGTAGCTCTCCAAATTGACTACCACTATTCCTCCTGTATAGCTGTCATGGTCCACTATATCCATCTAGAATCAAAGCCCTTCCTCATCACCGCCTCTTTAAGGAAATTCTAGTTAACCTTGTCATATACCTTTTTCAAAGTCCAACTTGAGAATAAACCTTGCTGCATCTTAATTTTCATCTCATGTAAACAGACTCTATGGTCTCTAGAAAAACCATCCAAACAAGTACCAGTGAGGGAAAGAAGCAGCCCGCTCATCTTTTTGAATGGGGTGAGTACATTCAATCTTAATTAGGACACCTACAATAATAAAAGCTAGTTAGTAACTCTAAGGCAACTTCTTTAGTAGTATTAATAACATATAGTTTATAATATAGATAGCTCTACATGACATTCTAACATAATTTTAAAATATACGTAAGTGCGAGCTTTTCTCTCTTTTCTATTATTAAAATATGAAAAAAATATGCTTAGAGCTAGCTCAATAGAGGGTTGGAGTTGTCCTTGAGAGCATCTTCACTCCTAATCCTACCCTTCATCCCCATAAAAGGGTAATATTAAGGGAGATGAACCACCATTTTTTTATCACCAACCATCCTCAATTTTTGGTAGCCACCAAAAAACCACCCAGCTCCCCTCAAAACAAGGGGAGGCTTGTATCTCTCCTGGTAGCTTGGGCCCACCAACAACTGCCTCTTCTTCCTCCCTTCTCACCACTGGTGTTGGTCAGAGCTTGTCCACTAGGCATGGTGGACTCACCCACCACTCGCTCATAGTCGCCTTTAGGCCTCAGCGCTCCCAAGCTCACTTGACGTGGCCGTGCTAGTCGCATGGGACCAAGAGGTGGAGGAAGAAGGCGGTTGTCCTCTAGCCTTGGGCCCCCGAGCTCACTGACCATGTCTGCGCTCGAGATCCCGGGCGTAGCTGGGCTGCGATGACCGCACTCGAGATCCTCCAATGAGGCCGTGAGGTCCACACTCTGCTGCGCCTCATCCCGCCGCAGCCCCTGCCGCCGCTACCACGGCGAGATCCACGCGATCTCCACTAGCTAGGCTGCAATGGGTGAGCCCTTATCTGCGTTTGTCTCCAACAGCGCATAGGTGTCCAACAAGTACGTGCACGTACCAAGGAAGTGAAAAGAAAATAAAAAACACAATTGACAGGTGGGTCCCATGTTTTTAGATATTATTGGTGATTTGTTGTAGCATCTGTCCCTAATAATTTGAAAAATAATATTGGGCCATACCAATACCCGACTTATTAATTGTGGGAGCTACATTGGGAAACTCACTGGAGATGCTTCAAAAACATTATACTGCCTCCGTCCCAAAAAAATACAGTTATGAGATTTGTATCAGTCAAACAAGCTCAAATCTAGCGAAATTGAGGCCGTATTTGGTAGCGTTCTCGTGGCTCTAGCTCCGCTTGCCCTTGCACTGTATGCGTCTGTGCAACATTATGCGCACTAGCTCCAGATAGTCCTTAGAGAGAAGGCGTAGAGCCCATAATAGAAATTTCCTCTGGCTCCATCGAAGCCCCATCAAAGACAGCTCTTATAGTGAATTGTATTAGCCTTTATGTCACTAAATAAGTTTATTATGATAATATTATTTTATAATTAATCTAATAATATTTATTTTATGTTATAAATACTGTTTGGCTTCGAAATTTTCGTAATTAAATTCATTGTACAAACTATAGTTGTGGAAGAAAAAAAAATCTGGAATTATCTACAACTTTAGTTAAGTTGGAGAAGAAGAATCTATAAAATCTATTTTCTATCTCTCACCCTATAAATTTAAGATAGACTTATATGTTAACTTTAGAAAATTATGGATTTTAAATTCTTCTTCCACAACTATAGTTTATATTATAAATTAAATTTTGAAAATTCTGAGGAACCAAACGGATATTTAGTGTTTTTTAATGTAATTTGATCAGTTAAAATTAAAATCAATTGACTTCTGGAAGCGTGGGAATTGTTTTCGACGGAGGCAGCAGTCATCTGTCGTATGGCATGAACAGTGGGCCAGCTTCCCGTCCCCGCGCAGACTTCCCCTTCCATCGCCGGTCTAGGAACGAGGGACGAGTGAACGGCACACCTCTCGCCACCACGACAGGCCGACCTCAGAAACCGAAGCCGCCCTGTTCTCCTGCCCACCTGCCCCGCTGCCCGCGTCGAAACTGCAGGTGACCTCCCCTTCCATCACCACCGCTGCTGTTGCGACTCCCGTAACCCTAGATTGCAGCGTCCCCCCAGGTCGCCTCGCCCTCGGAATGTGGAAACCCTAGCCACTGTCGCTTGCCATGCGCCCGCTTTATTGTCTGGATTTACGATTCTTCGCGTATCTTGCAGAATTGGGAAGACCCGCGAATGGAGGGTGCCGTGACGGAGAATGCAGCGGTGCCCGTGGCAGCGGCGGCCCCGGAAGCCGCTGTGCACTCGGATCAGCCCGTGGAGAGTGGTGCGGTGGTGGAGGACTCTGCGGCGTCCACGGTGGCTCCAGAGTCAACTTCTGACGCAGATCAAGTTATCGAGGATGCAGCCCCAGAGGACGGGGCGGACGGCGTGGACGAGTAAGTGATGCAGATTTATGTGACAGCTATATCACTGTATCTGCATTCTTCATTGATGGTTCTGTTAAAATCTCGATTTGGTTTATAGAGTACTATGAAGATGTCTGTGTGATGCAATTGATGTCACCAGGGATACATCCATCCTAGTTTTGCATGATTTCTCATTGAGAAGGATGTTCATTTGAAGCAAAATCTTATAAGCATGTACAAGCAAATAGCCCTAAATGCGACCAAAGTGGAAGAAAAACGTGGGCATGGTTTGGTTCATTGCAGAGACATTGAACAAGTGTGCCTTCCTTTTTACCCCTGTGCTGTGGACTCTGCTCAGCTTGCATTGAAATGCTAAATTTCAGCAAATTTGGAGACCTTTTTAGCTTGGTGTTTTTTTTCCCTTTGAAAATGCTGGAGAATTGCATGTGCATTATAGACTTGAAAGAAAATGGGCACAAGGGGGTGACAAGCAGCAAAAAGGAATAGAACGGGGGGGGGGGGGTGGGTTAAAAGAGGAAAAGATCTTTTACCTTTATTATGTTGTCATCCCATCTTTGCATCATATGTTTCTTTTGCAATCCAGATCACCAATCATGAAAGAATCTTCCCAATTTCTCGTTCAAGATATATTTATTCAAATTTATTAGATTGCATTAATTTTGAAACTCTTGATCCAGTCTAAGTCAACTGATTTCTTCTTTGTCATATTAATGTCAAAAAAAATAATTCCTCCATTGAAAAACAGGTTTGCTTTCTTGTTATACAACATGGTATCCAAAATAAACTTCACTGTGCATTGCATTGCTAAACATAATTCAGGGTCAATCTTTTCATATACATGGCCATACCAAAAACCAAATATTCACTCAGATGCTATTGAAATTCAAATGGTGACTACATTTTCCTCATCGCAATACCTTTTTTGACACAGTGGAAAGTTGTGCATGGACTCATTGTCCAGGAATTACAGCACATCCACTTTGTCCAGGGTTCTTGTTTCCTTCCATGTTTAAAATCGCATCTCTTTGGCACATTGTTTTTTTTTTTAATATGGTAGGACAGCATAAACATTGCTGGTCTTTGTCTCCAATTTTGTTTACTGAATTTGACTTTAATTTACTTCACTTATGAGCTTTAGTGCAATGCACTTTCATTACAGAGATACAGTAACAAATGTTGATGTCAGTCCTGAGGACATGAGAAGCATCATTGAAGTTATAGCTGACACTGGAACGTTCTGGTATTAAACTTCTCCTATACTGCTTCACAATTTCTATTCAACGATGCGTTTTCTGTTCTTTTAGAGTTTTAAGTTTTAACACTGTGAGTGCGTCCATCATTTTGCACAAAAAAAAAATAATTTAGTTTATTGCCTCATTTAAACTGATGGTGTATGTGTTTCATGGTCTTTGAGTAGAATCTGTTGTAAGATGCTAACCAGGCATGTACTAGGACACTAGGACACTAGGTTGATTATGTTTCTTGCATTTTGTTTTAAAGGCATTCTTGCTGCATCCAGAATACTGGGACAAAAGATTGGAGCAGAACATTTATACTTGTGACTAACTCCTTTGTAGGCATGACTGGAGGTTCCTCAAGAGTATTCTGTCTATTCAATTGAAGCAGGTATGTGTATTGGGTTTGGGTATGATGGCTGCAGTGCGTGGTGATTTGTATTGTACGTTTGTCTTATAACTGATGTTCATCATGTGAAGGTGTTGGATGAATATTTTGAGGTTGAAATGGTGAGCCAAAATGATGAGCAACAGAGGTCTTTCTCAGAGCTATTTAGCAGGCTAAATGGTGGTACGACCTTCACACTTATTTTTGTGCTATAAAGTTTGAGTAAAAGAACTAGTGCTTGAAATTATTGGTGTCACGCCTCTTGCATGACTTTCCAAATTCCTACTCAAAATTGGTCTAATGCTGCTTTTATATTTATGTGATATACTGTTCATTTATTACTTTTATTAAGTTGAGAATAGCATTTCATGAACCTTCTACTTGTTTGTTAATACTGCAAAAGCGTTTAAATATATGATTAGACCTACTAGGTACTAGAAATCTGGTGGTGGGTTTTTCATTGCAGCCCATACAAGGCCTACTTGCACATCAGCTAATTTATTTCTTACAGATAATTAGAGATAGCTCCTTTTGTGGACTAGATGTGCTGAACATTATGATTAATTCATTCTTGGCTAACCCTAGATGGGCAGCATATAGAGTAGTCATACATGGGCCTCATGGGCCTAATACACATACTTCAACACCCCCCCTCCCCCCCCCCGGGTCGAACTACCGGCGCAGCGGAGTTCCGCACCGGACATGAAAAAAGTACACACGAGGAGCCGCCCCCCAACAACAGACGCAACTAGCCACCGGGTGATGTTGAGGCCGGAGCGAAACCCTGAAGGTCGAGACGGGAGGCCCTTTGTGAAGATTTCGCGAACCGAGAGAGGTGGTGGTCGGGACGTGAAGGACCCCCGCCTACTCCCGATGGCGACTTCGATCACTTTTACAAAGTGTAGGTCGATCTCCACGTGCTTGGTCCGCTGGTGCTGAACGGGGTTGGTGGAGAGGTAGACCGCACTAACGTTGTCGCAATAGACCAGCGTGCTCCGGAGGGAGAGGGCTATGGAGCTCTCCAAGGAGTTGCCGGAGCCAGAGACCTCGCCACGCCACGCCGTTGGCGACGGCGCGGCACTCCGCCTCGACCGGAGTCGGGAGGCCACTGGCGCGGGCGCTTTTGACGACCAGGACACCGGTTTGCCGCCCAAGAAGACGGCGTAGCCGGAGGTGGAGCGCCGAGTGTCCGGACAGCCGCCCCAGTCGGCGTCAGTATAGACAACCATCTCAGTGGAAGATCGCCGGTGTAGTAGCAAGCCGTAGTCGGTAGTGCCCCGGAGGACCCCGAGGAAGTGGTGGAGCACACCCAGATCCTTCATAGCAAACTCCTGCTGAAGAGAGGTGATGATCCGGCGGAGTAGGGACTCACCGGAGGTCGTGAGGACAATGTCATCCACATAGAGCAGGCAGTGCACGCCAGCCTCAGCCCCATGGTGATAGATGAACAGGGACATATCTGACTTAGCTTCCACGAAACCTAGGGTCAGTAGGAAAGCAGCAAACCGATGGTTCCACGCCTGGGGGGCCTGCTTGAGGCCTTAGAGGGACTTGTTGAGCCGGCAGACCATGTCAGGGCGAGAGGAGTCAACAAACCCCGCCGGCTGACTGCAGTAAACTGTCTCAGTGAGAAGACCATGCAGGAAGGCATTCTTGACGTCCAGCTGATGCATGGGCCAGGAGCGAGTGAGAGCCAGGGAGAGCACCGTGCGGACGGTGGCCGGCTTGACCACTGGGCTGAAGGTCTCATCATAGTCGACCCCCAGGGCGTTGAGTGAAGCCTCGAGAACCCAACGAGCCTTGTACCTCTCGAGAGTGCCATCGGCCCGGCGCTTGTGGTGTCCGGATCCACTTTGCCGCTGACGACGTTGGAGCCGGCGGGACGGCACCGTCCCACGTCACGGTTGGCAAGGAGGGGTTGCGTACTCCTCTTCCATCGCTGCGCCCGGTGAGGATCCGACAAGGCCTCGCGGACGGAAGAGGGCACCGAAGATCCCCTCTCGCAGTACGCGGCCGGTGAGAGCCAGCGGCGGGACGGGCTTGCCGCGTCACCATCGGGTGAGTGGCGCCGAGGGTCCCGGTGAAGAATGGTAATTGGATGGTACCGGCGGCTCGGCCTTGGGCCGCGGACCGGGGCCCGGAAGCCGGGGGCATATTCGGGTGCTCACCGAGGTGGCGGGGTCGACGGCGGAGCCCGCACCCCGGACGACCCGGCACGGCTGGCGGGCGACGGAGCTGCGCCCCGGCCGCCGAATGAGTGGAGCGGCTCCCGCCGCCGCCGTAGACGATGCCGGCGCCGGGGAGGAGGTCATGCGCGGGCGGCGTTCTCGGGTCCGCGGGGTCGACGACGCCCCCCCGTGCCGCAACCGTGGAAGGTCCTGGTTGAGGCCGGCAAAGGCGAGGTGGGACCACCGGGAAAGTGCGCCGGAGCCGCATCTGCCAGGGGGTGAGTGGAAACGTGGCCGAACCACCGGGTCGGTGTGAAAGGAATCCTCCGCAGGGTCGCCAGGAGGTATGGGGGGGTGGAGGTGGTGGAGTAGGGGAATGCCGACTCATCAAACACGACGTGGCGGTAGATGAGGACACGACGAGAGGTAAGGTCAAAGCATCGGTAACCCTTGTGATCCGGAGAATATCCGAAAGACACGAGGGAGTCGACCGGGGAGCCGGCTTATGGGGAGCGGTGGCGGCGGTGTTAGTGGTAACACGCGCACCAAGACTTCGAAGGTGGTCGCATCGAGGAGGGGCACCGAATAGGCGTGGTGAGGCGTGGGAGCGGGGCGGCGCGTAGAAGGAAGACGGTTAAGGAGATAGGTGGAGGTGTGCGCGGACACTCGGCCCCGTTTAGCGGGTAGGGATGCCCGGGCGTAAGGGTGCGCATGGTGTCATTGGTGGTGCGGATCATGCGCTTTGCCTTGCCGCTCGGCAGGAGGTATACGGACAAGACATGCGCAAATGACACCGTGGAGAAAGGAAGAAGGCACGTGAGGTTGAGTTATCGAACTCACGGCCATTGTCGCGACCGGACGGCCTTGATGGTGAGGCCGAACCGAGTGGACACCTGCCGAAGAAGTGGTCGAGAGTGGGAACGCCTCGGACTTGGCACGCAAGGGAAAGTCCAGAGTAATGGGAGAAATCATCGACCACCACCAAGTAGTACTTATAGCCGGACATGCCGAGAACAGGAGATGTCCACAAGTCGCAATGGATAAGATCAAACACACGAGTGGCATGTGAGGAAGAAGACCGAAAGGGAAGGCGAACGTGACGGCCCGGCACGCATGACACAAGTGCTCATCGTGAGCCCGGGGAGGGCACCGAATGTCGGAACTACGATCGAAGCCGCATCGGGGCATCCCGGCTAGGATGGCCGAGGCGACGGTGCCACATAGTGGAGGTGGTGGTGGGGCGCGCGGATGCCGAAGGGGGGGAAAAGAAGAAGGCAAAGGAGGTGCAAATGAAGTAGGGAAATGAAGGGTGTAGAGGGCCCAAAGGCTGTCACACCGAAGAAGAGGACGCCGGAGGCTAACTCCCCTCACACGGTGAGGCCGGAGGTCAAACTCAACCGAACAAGAGTTGTCGGCCGTGAAGCGACGAATAGAGAGGAGGTTGTGAACCATACCGGAGCCACAAGAACATCGGGGCTATGAAAAGAGCCATGGGAATCGGGCAAAGTGCCACGAGGAGAGACAGAATGCAAAAATGCCATTTTTAAGTGACCATGATGGAAGAGGGACAGAAGGGTGGGGAGAACGGAGAGGAAAGTAGACTCGCATTGGGCGTGGTGGGAACGTGGCGCCCGAGTCGGGCCGATCCAGTAGGATCGACCGTCCCACCGAAGGAGTAGGCCAAGGCAGGGTCCCAACCGACAAAGCCCGGCGAGGCACCGGGAGGTGTAGCCCACGGGGATGCGAAGTGAAACCCCCGGAGGGGCACCAAGGAGCATGGCCGCCGGCGGGGAGTGGCGGGCGGGAGGGAGAAGGCCGGCCAGGGCCATCCATGGCCGCCGCGGCGGCCCCTCCCTCCTCGAAGCGCCCCCACGCCCGGAAGGACGGGCGGGTCGCCTCGACGCCGCGGGGAAGGGGGCCGCCAGCCGTGGACGGCAGCCTGTGGCGGCGGCCGAGGCAGGGAGCCCACCAGCGAGGACGGGCTCCGCCGGAGGCAGGGAGGTCGGTGAGCTGCTCCGTCGCAGCGAAGTTGGCGGGCCAGCCGTGATCGGCCGCAGCGCGCCGCGCTCCCATGCGAGGGGCGGCCGCATTTTACCGGGGCCCGCTATCCGCAGCAGCAGTCCGGGGCGCTGGGAGGGGGGCAGGTGAGGGCAGAGTCGGGGCCCGCCGCGTGGAGCCGGAGGAAGGGAGAGGCCGCGCCGGGCTGCAGGCCGCGCCCGGGGCCGGGAGGGTGGTGGCGCCGGTAGAGTAGTGGGGCGGCGGAGGGGCGGCCGCCGAGGTGGCCCGCCGAGCTGAGGAGGAGCCGCGGGCAGGGCGCTGAACCGGGGCGGGGGCCCCCTCGGGCGCCCACCCGCACTGGGAGTGCACTCCGCCGGGTGGCGCCAAGCCCGCTGCAGAGGGGCGGGCGGACGGCCATGGTGGAGGAGGGCCAGCGCAGGGGCTGGGCGCCTGCTGGGGCAGGTCCTCTCCCGCGCAGCAGCGCCGGCAGGGAGGGGCCCGAGCGAGGGGCGGCACAGGGGGGTCGGCCCCGCCTGCAACAGGCCCACGCCAGGCTGGGGACCGCCCGCGCCGAGGCCCGTGCCTCTAGCAGCGGCGGCCTGCGCGCCCGCCCGGCGGGATCGGGCCGCAGGGTCGGCTGCAGCGGCGGCGGCCGCGTCCGCCGCCGGCGGGGCGCCAGGAAGGCCGCAGGCGGGCGCGCCCCGCTGCCAGCTGCGCCCAGGAAGGGGAGGGAAGGGAGGGGAAGGAGTGGAGGCCGCCGGCCATGGTGGAGGCGGCGGCTGGAGAGAGGAGGAGGAGGAGGGAGGGAGAGGAGCCCTAACCCTAGCTTGATACCATGCTGAACATTATGATTAATTCATTTGATACCATGCTGAACATTATGATTAATTCATTCTTGGCTAACCCTAGATGGGCAGCATATAGAGTAGTCATACATGGGCCTCATGGGCCTAATACACATACTTCAACAAGATGCAATACCTGTTTTTGGATTATTTGCAATATGTGATTGTTTGTTGAATTATCTTGCAGCCCTTGAGAGGTTTGAAGAGGGTCCTCCATTCACACTGCAAAGGCTTTGTGAGGTGAGAGTTTCCCCTTCCATTTTGCTTCTAAAACTTGTCCTAAAAATTTAGAGGGTGTTTGGTTTGAGGAATCAAACTATTCTTGTGAGGTGGTGCATCATGAATCCTTTCATCAAATTTGGTGGAATGACTACATATCCTCATACTAGTACTAGTAGTAGCTTGTGAGGAATGATGTTATATTGTATCAACCCATTCCATTCCACAAACCAAACAAAAAAAAGTGAGAAGTGAGAAGAAGATGGATTAACCCATTCCTCAAACCAAACACCATATTATTGACAGTGACAGTTTCTTACAAGAAGAATTCATTTTCATTTATACCTTTCCATTCATCCTAGCAAATAATCTTACATTAGTTTCCATTGACAGATTTTATTGGATCCAAAAGGAACATACACAAAATTATCAAAGCTTGCATTGGCTCTGGAGAAGGTTTGTCAGTTGAGCTTTCACTATTGCTTAGATATCAGTACCATGCAGTTCTTAGCTATGGTATCGTGTACTCTGAGTTTGCCCTATTGTCTAAAGTGCAATTTTTTTTACTTGTTGGTTTACCACCTAAAGTGAAAATAATATACATTGGTTTGAGTTATGATTTTTTTGAAACAACATTGAGTGCGCCTTGATAACAAATAGATCAATTAATTTACAATGTACCAGTTGCTACACAGAAGACGAAATGAGGTTTCCCATGTCTAGGTGGACATTAAGTTGAGAGTGTATCTACAGACAGTTTTTTTCATTTGTTATGTTTGTGTTCTTCTATTTGTTCTCAAACATTCATTGCCAACTATGGTCTCTCTTGTTTGTAGAATCTCCTAGTTACATCTACAATAACCAAGTGCACTGACCCATATCCAGCTGCTCATGGGCTGCCATGTTCGGATTGCACACAACTTACAGAAATTTCTGGGCCTGCTGATGTAGAGTCAGTGAGCACACCTGAGGATACAACAAAAGTACCAAATGGAACAGAGCATGTAGCAGGTGATGGTGACGAAGAGATGGCTGATGCAGAAGTTGAGGATTCATCTGGTAGCCATGAGGAATCATCTGGTAGCCACGACATAGAGATGCAGGAGGACAAGCCTGATCAGGTTGATAATGTTAATTCTGATGCTAATCCTGGTGCTGCAGCTGCTCCTGAAGCAGTTAATGCCAGTGAATCCACATCGCAGCCACAAAGTTGAGCTTGCTAGAAAACAAGGTCATAGAATCAAGTTTCTAGTACAGCTGTCCATTTAGCAATCTGTGTGTTGCTCACCAACTCTTGGGATTCATTCTCATCGCCTCCTCAAACAACCAGAAAGGGAATGTGGATTCAGAAGTTTACAGGAGTTAGCAGATCGCACTAGATGTTGGTCATGCCTGAAACATTTTAAACTTTCCTGGAAATGCCTTAGGAAGGCCATGGTATGTTTTGATCAATTGTACCTTTGTTTCTGAGGCACCACATCGGTTAGAAAGTCTGTACGGGTTGCCAAAATCCATGAAAGATGAGTTAAACGAATATCTTCACTCAGTCTATCTATGCTGAACTTATGATGTATCATGATTTGAATTTCATGCACGTCTTGCGCCCTGTCGACTCCAGTATTTATTAGTGAACACTGCACAAAATCTGTAAGTCCGTCGTTCATTTGTAATGACTTTGCCCTGATGCCTCAAGCAGGCATCAAACATTTTGTACTACCGCGTATTGTCCATGCCTGCAATGTGCTTTAGAAGCTACTTGGCTCATTGCTGATGTGCACTAGATTAATGATAATGCTAAATTTGTTTTCATTTTCTGGTTTCCTCCTAGTCCTAGATATTTATTTTTGCTTGAAAGGTCAACAAGTCTGTTTATTTCTTACCATGAGAGAATTCATCATAACCTAAAAGAATACGTCAACTTCGTTGTTCACAAGTACACGTCAGGCTAACCTAAATCCTAAATGAATATATCTTCCTTTCCATGAGAGAATATCATGCTTTCTTCACCATATGCTTTGTTCCTCGTGCCGTCCTTGTCCAGGGACACTATCCTCACCCTTCGTTGACCCTGTCGGAGCTCGAGCTTGGACGGGTGGACAGTGGACTCTCGCGTGTCTTCGTTCGGACCTTACCGGCATCCACCAAAATGGACTCTCGCGTGTTTCGTTCAGTCGAACGTTCACAAGGATCTCCTGTGAAATCGTCTTCTCCATAACAACTCCGTTGAAAATAAGGATGACAACTAGATATAGAAACTTATGTTTCTAGACTGCGGCATCAAGGCGAAGATGATGTCGCTACCATGGAATAATTTTCTCCTGGTCTTTTCTCTATTTGTTGTGGTTACATTTGGTCATGACAAAGGACTAAGTAGAATAATTTTTAGATCAGTCTTCCTTATTTTTCAAAAAACAGAAAAAAGGAAGACATCAGACAGAAAAAATTTCTCAATTTCGCCTTTCTCAATTTCGCCTACAGGAATGATTGTTTACTCGGCAAGATGATCTTCCTCTGACAAGCCTCTGTCATTCTCACTGTCCATCAGTGACCTAAGCTATATATAGCACGCGGGGTGACGTACAGTTCAACCAAACATAAATTAGTGCATGCGAGTTACTATGCACATCCAACCAAACAGATATACAAACAATACAATAGAGTAACACAGTTCAACCAGACAATAATAAATTGCATTAGCTTATGACATAGCATATATTGTATAACCCATAACATAATACATGTTCTATGCGACTAACTAATCAGACCTGTAATTTATCTACTATTCAATGTAAATATCACGGGCCTGATCAAAAGAGATTAATGTGGCCACACTGCAGATGTGGCTGCAACAGCTCTCATCAAAGATGTATATAGCCCAGCAAATGTCCAGCAGCTACAAACTGGTATGCTTGTGTGTTTGGATGCTTGCTTCCTAGAAGCCTGGACGAGTGCATTCTTATAAAACAGGAAAGCAGTCTGTTTGGTAAGCAGACTCCACTGTTTCGTATTGCATCTGTGAATACAAATGCATGGCCGCATGTAGGCTAGGGAGATATGGTTGATTTGGCTTCATAGCGGTGCCGCCGTGCTCTGTAGATACAGGCTCTCCCATGTGGTCCCACATGTAGCCTCTCAAGTTTGACAGACTGTATTTGCTTGTATAGACAATCAAACATTTTAGTTCTTGTACCTGCTTATGCAACCTCACCAAATAGATTTTTTTCCTGAAATACGGTTCCACTCTACATCCTTTAGCTAGGATATACGATGCAATCTCCATTCATCAACAAACACACCCAAAAGGTTTGCAGCTGATGGGCTGTAGCTGCACAGCAGTACCAGCAGAAGCCAAAAAGCTAAAAGAAGTCGAAGGGATCGGAGGTTGGCCATCTAAAACTGACAATAGAACAAGTGGTCTGCATAAAAATGAAAAAATAATTAAATATGCCATTCAATAAAAGGCTTGCTCACTGTAACTTTTTGTCATCGACAAGGCGGCTGTCTCTGCTCCTGGACTGGACAAGGAGGGCTCAAGGCAGTAGCTGACAAGGCTCCGGAGGACAGGGTGGTTGGGCCGTCTCGCGCCAAAAGGCCCAACTCCAACATGTATGGACCGAACTGGATCAACTAGGGACCCTGCGTGGCCCATAACGAAGAGCAAGCCGCACGGCTCCTCTATGCAACGGAAGGGGAGAGAAGAGAGAAGATTCGAACCGGAACTTGTATCCTAACCGTGCCTGAAGGCGACGGCGGCGGCGGCGGCTCGTCGGTCTCGCGATCGGCTGAGTTCGTAACCGGTTTCCACCTATATGATACTGATTATATCGCTATCTAGTAATCTGGTTACATCTGGTATCGGATTCGTTCGATCCTGAGCCACTCGGATTTTGCTATTTCATTGATCGAAATCGCAAACGCTTCGGGTTGGATCGAGTGTTCTAGCGGTCTGCATTCTGCGATCCCTAGGATTTCTCTCTATAATTCCCAAGCACGCGAATCGATTTGTGAAGAAATCCGACTCTGGCACCTCATCCATATCTCACCAGACAGCAAATCTCCATGGCGGCTCCTGAAGAGCACCTGGGGCAAATCCTTGCTCTACCGAGTGAGCAAACGAAGGGAATCGACGAGCTCAAGAGCTCCATGTCGGAGATGCGCGCCTTGAAGACGGAGATCCTTTCCTAGAAGCCGAACGTCGACAACCGCGTCCACGAGCTGGAACATGCCGTGCTCGAGCTTGGCGAGCGCGTCGACCGTGTGCTGGGATCTGTTTTTCCGCAAGGCCCAACACCGGAGTCGTCGGCAGAGGAGCAGTCGGGCGTCATCCACATCGCCCCACCCCCGCTCACATCTGCGATTCAGGAGGACCACTTCGCCTCTCCGAACACTAAGGTGCCGAGCTCTGCCCACCTGGAGCTTCATCCGCCGCGGGCGGCATCTGGGTCAATTGACCACGGCAAGAGATCGACTCACCGGGGTGCTGATTTCGGGGCGGTGTACACCATCGCCCCGGAACCGGCCCCGGTCACAGGTGCGACTTCCACTCCAAAACTCCTTACTGCTCAGTTCGTAGTGGATAGATTTGGGCACTGTGATCGGCGTTATTATCCTCCTTTCACGTCGTTTCCTGAAATTGAGTTCCAGAAGTTTGATGGTTCCAACCCAAAGCTGTGGGTGAAACACTGTGAAACCTATTTTGATGTCTATCAAACTGATCCACATCTCTGGGTCCGACTAGCCTCTATGCGTCTCACTGGGTCTGCTGCTTTGTGGTTCCAAACTATGCGTAGCACACTTAGTACAATGCCCTGGGAGTCCTTTGTGCATGCTCTGTGTACCAAATTCGATAAGGATGAACACAATCACTTGCTTCGCCATTTCTTTCACATCAAACAAACCAGCTCAGTCTCTGAATATGTTGAACAATTCAGTGACCTGATCAACCAAATACTAGCACATGACCCATCCTTTCAACCTTCAGTAGCCACAAACCGTTTTATTGATGGTTTAAAGAAAGAAATATGAGTTGCTGTTGTAATGCACCGACCCCAAGATCTAGATACTGCTAGTTCTTTGGCCCTTTTGCAGGAAGAGGCCCTCCAAGACCAACCTCTGAAGAGAATGGAATCTGGATATTTTTCCAAGAAGAACTATTCAGAAGGACTGAAATCAACCGCTACAACTTCTCATGCCAGAGCAACTGATGACAGAAGATCCTCTGAAGGTCACACTCACAACCATTAACCTACTGAAGCCGAGAAGTTCACCAAGCTCAAGAATTATAGAAGATCCAAAGGTCTCTGCTTCGTTTGTGGTGAAAAATGGGGACCCAACCATAAGTGTCCTTCTAATCTATCCATCAATGCTATAAAGGAACTGTGGCAATGCTTTTATGATTCTAAAGAAGCTGAGGTTGCACTATCTGGCCATGAATCTGATTCTGATGACTTGATGGCCTTATCTGTCCAAGCTATGCAAGGCACTGAAGGCCCTAAAACTATCAGGCTGCGAGGTCATTTACAGGGCAAAGATATTTTCATGCTCATTGATTCAGGCAGCTCACATAGCTTTATCAGTAATCATATTGCTTCTTATATTGAACCATGGCAACCACTTCATCACCCTGTGAAAGTTCAAGTAGCAAATGGACAGATACTATAGTGTACCCATGAACTACATCAGTTGCTGTGGGGTACCCAAGGATTTACCTTCAACACAACATTCAAAATTCTACCACTCAAAGGGTATGATGCTATTCTGGGCATTGATTGGTTAGGACAGCACAGCCCTATGCAAATCCACTGGATTGACAGATGGCTTCAATTCAAGCACAAAGACAAGAATATACTCTTGCAGGGTGTATCTTCTGCAGTCCATTTAGGACCACCAGTTTGTCCCAACCAACTTGTGGCACTTGATAAGATAGACTCCATCTTATATCTGGTCTAAGTGAAAGAATCTGACAACTCCAATACTAGCAGTTGCCTTACTCAACCTCAAGTTCTTCCACCTGACTTGCAGCAGCTACTTGATCAATTTGAGTCAGTTTTCAGTCCTCCTACTTCCTTGCCGCCACCAAGACTAGGAGACCACAAGATACCCTTACTTGAAGGAGCTCAACCCTTCTCTCTGAGACCTTACAGATATAATCCTGCACAAAAGACTGAAATAGAGACTCAAATTGCTGATATGCTTAAAAAGGGTGGATTCAAACCAGCACAAGCCCTTACTCTTCCCCAGCATTGCTGGTACGCAAGAAAACTGGTGACTGGCGCCTATGTGTGGATTTCAGGCGTCTCAATGCCTTAACTCAGAAGAACAAATACTCTCTACCCATAATTAAAGAACTCCTTGAAGAGTTGCAAGGATCTCAATGGTTCACATCATTTGATCTCTGTTCAGGATTTCATCAGATAAGAATGGCAGCAGGTGAAGAGTTCAAAACTGCCTTTCAAACCCACCATGGCCACTATGAATACAGAGTTATGCCTTATGGAGTCACTGGAGGTCCAACAACATTTCAGTATGTTATGAACTTGATTTTGGCACCACTACTCAGAAAATGTGTAGTAGTATTCATTGATGACATTCTGGTTTACAGTAAATCTTGGGAGGATCACCTGCATCACATCAGTTTAGTCCTCTCTATTCTCCAGCAACATAACTTTCACATCAAAAAGTCCAAATGTTCCTTTGCCCAGCAACAGGTTGCCTACCTGGGGCACATAGTAAGTAGACAGGGTGTTGCAACTGACCGTGCTAAGATTGCATCAATCAAAGATTGGCCACAACCTCAGAATGTGAAAGAACTGAGAAGTTTCCTTGGTATGGTGGGCTACTACAGAAGATTTGTTGCACAGTTTGGCCTTATTAGCAAGCCACTGACCAATCTACTCAAAAAGGAGATTATCTTTGTTTGGACTTCTGAAATAGAATCTGCCTTTCAAGCTCTCAAAAAGGCTCTGACCACTTTGCACCAGTGCTAGCATTACCAAACTTCTCCCTGCCTTTTGTGATTGAAACTGATGCTTCAGCAAAAGGAATAGGTGCAGTCTTACAGCAGCAAGGTCATCCCATTGCTTATGTCAGCAAGGCTTTGGGAATGAAAGCTCAAGGCCTTTCCACCTATGAAAGAGAATGCCTTGCAATTCTGATGGCAATTGATCACTGGAGATATTATTTGCAGTCATCCCCTTTCACCATCCTAACAGATCAAAAAAGTCTGATGCACCTGGATGATCAAAGACTTTCTACACCCATACAGCAAAAAGCACTCACTAAACTTATGGGTCTATCTTACCAAATAGTGTACAAAAAGGGAGCAGACAACAAAGTGGCTGATGCCCTGTCTAGAGTGTCTCAAGCAACACCTTATGAGATCTCTGCAATCTCAGTCCTGAAACCTCTATGGCTCCAAGAGATTCAAGAATCTTACATTGAAGACAATCAAGCTAGTAAGCTTCTGTCTGAACTGTCCATCCACAGTCCGTCAGGACTTTATTCCCTGAAAGATGGCCTCATCAGATATAAGGATAGAATCTGGGTAGGACATCAACCATCCCTACAGCAGAAAATCATTTCCTCCCTTCATGATAGTGCAATTGGAGGTCACTGGTTATGAGGTCACATACAAAAGGGTTAAACAAATGTTTGCCTGGTTCAAAATGAAGGAAACTGTCAAACAATTTGTCAGTCAGTGCAGTGTTTGTCAGCAAGCCAAATCTGAAAGAGTGGCTTATCCAGGTCTGTTAGCTCCCCTTCCTATACCTGACACTGGTTGGCATACAGTAACTCTAGACTTTATTGAGGGCTTACCCAAGTCAGCTGGTTACAACTGTATCTTAGTAGTAGTGAACAAGTTCTCCAAATATGCTCACTTCTTGCCCTTGGCACACCCCTTTACTGCTCTCCAAGTAGCCACTAACTACTTGAACAATGTTTTCAAACTCCACGGCCTCCCTTCTGTTATGATCTCTGATCGAGACAAGGTCTTCACTAGCAATGTTTGGCAAGAGTTGTTCAAGTTGCTTGGAACTGATCTCAGAATGAGCAGTGCTTATCACCCCTAAACAGATAGTCAAACAGAGCGTGTTAATCAGTGCCTCGAAACTTACTTGAGATGTTTTGTACACGCCTGTCCTTCCAAGTGGGCTCAATGGCTGGCATTAGTAGAATACTGGTATAACACCTCGTTCCACTCCTCTCTGGGCAAGAGTCCTTTTGTTGTACTCTATGGAAATGAACCATGTCATTTTGGTCTGGACACATCTGTGGCTTGCCAGTCAGTCGACTTGAACACATGGCTACAGGAGCGAGCTCTTATGCAGTCCCTGGTCCGTCAGCACTTGGTTCGTGCCCAAAACAAGATGAAACATCAAGCTGACAAACACAGGTCGCCTAGATCCTTCTCTGTGGGTGAATCTGTATATCTAAAGGCTCAACCATATGTGCAGACGTCTTTAGCACCCAGGTCCTCTAACAAACTAGCTTTCGGATTCTTCGGTCCTTTTGTCATAACAGAGAAGATTGGACCGGCTGCTTATCGTCTTCAGTTGCCTCGCGATTGCTTGATCCATCCAGTGTTTCATGTCTCCCAACTCAAAAAGGCTGTTCCTCCAGCAACCATTGTAAGTTCTAAATTACCTGACAACTCCCATCAGTTCCAGGTACCTCAAACTGTTCTGCACCGTCGTCTTCATCAACTCAATGACACCATGGTTCCTCAAGTCCTGGTACGTTGGTCTTACCTGCCTGATGCCTTGGCAACTTGGGAGGATGAAGAGCAACTGCGTCAGCAGTTCCCTCGAGCTCCAGCTTGGGGACAAGCTGGCTCTAAAGGAGGAAGGGATGTCATCGACAAGGCGGCTGTCTCTGCTCCTGGACAAGGAGGGCTCAAGGCAGTAGCTGACAAGGCTCCGGAGGACAGTGTGGTTGGGCCGTCTCGCGCCAAAAGGCCCAACTCCAACATATATGGACCGAACTGGATCAACTAGGGACCCTGCGTGGCCCATAACGAAGAGCAAGCCGCACGGCTCCTCTATGTAACGGAAGGGGAGAGAAGAGAGAAGATTCGAACCAGAACTTGTATCCTAACCGTGCCTGAAGGCGACGGCGGCGGCGGCGCGGCTCGTCGGTCTCGCGATCGGCTGAGTTCGTAACCGGTTTCCACCTATATGATACTGATTATATCGCTATCTAGTAATCTGGTTACACTTTTCTAGCTGCAGTTATTGGCTGTGGCTGCCAGAATGGTCTGAATGGAACTACTATAGAAGTGCCGATAGGAGTAACATGAGAAACGGCTGCAGCGCATGTTGAAAAGAAAAGGAAAAAAAAAAAAAAAAAAAAAAACTACGCAAGCAAACCCGATATCCCACACGGATTTTTATATATTTTAATCTTTTTTTAATTAATATTCCAAAAATAACCGCACCCAAAAAATATTTGCACGACATAGCCATTTTGGTCGCGTCAACGTTAGGGGCGCGACCAAACAACGTTGTCGCGCCACATGCATTAGCGCGGCAAGATACGGCACTTCGGACGCCGTTTCCAACGTGAAAAAGCTTGTCACGCCACATGCATTGGCGCGACAGACTGTCTTGTCGCGCCCGCGGGAATGGCGCGACAAGACTGAATTTTCAAAAAATCATAACTCTTCAATACTACGTCGGATGGAGATGATTTTTTATATGAAAATTGTAGCTCTCGACGAGATCTACAACTTTTTAGTTTTGAGTTTTTTCATTTGAAGCCGTTAAGATGCTCAAAAAAATTATATGAAGTTTCAGCACCAAAATAATCGTGTATTAGCGCTTGATTTTCAAAAAATTATAACTCTTCAATACTACGTCGGATGGAGATGGTTTTTTATATAAAAATTGTAGCTCTCGACGAGATCTACAACTTTCTTGTTTTGAGTTTTTTCATTTGAAGCAGTTAAGATGTTCAAAAAAATTATATAAAATTTCAGCACCAAAATAATCGCGTATTAGCGCTTGTCGCGTCATACAAATAATATCTTTTTTGTATGGATTTAAATGAAAATACTTTTATACAAAAATTGTAGCTCTCAATGAGACCTACTACTTTGTAGTTTTGAGTTTTTATATTTGAGGTCGTTAAAAAGCTTGGGGAAATAATATAGCATATTCGTGTTGAAAACTTATATTATTTTCTTGAGTATTAACTTCGGCTTCAACTCGATGGCATATTTGCTAGCGGCACCGCCCAACAACAAGGCCGTCGGCACCGTCCCTCCCCATGGATGCCGGCGACGGCGGGCAGCTGCACCCGCCCTACGCGGCTCCTCTTTGCCGGGCACCGTGGGGTGGCCAAGCAGCAAAGCGAACCCGCTCGTCGCCGCCGTCCCACGCCACCGCCAATGCCCAGATCTCCCACGTCGACCTCAAGCTCGTTGGCGTGGCGACCGCGCGATGGTCGCGCGGCTGGGCGAGCAAGGCAACGGCCGCCGGCGTGACTGCGGCCTCCTGCGCCCGTCGGCATGGGCGGCACGACCGCCGTCGGCGTGCTTCGACCCGCCCCGCGGGCGGCGTCCACCGCATCCGGCATGCGCGGCGGCAAACGAGGCGTCGTCGGCGTATGTGTTCGGACACGTCCCCCACGGCGGGGAGCACAAGATCCTCAGCGTCTACGCCGCCGCCCACGGCGTCTAGCATGGCGGGCGCCGACCGAGCACAAGCAGTCCCTACGAGATCCTCACCCTGGGCAGCGAGCAGCAGCGGTGGAGGCCGGCACCGAGCCCTCCGGTGCACGTGGACACGTTGATCGCCCAGAACAAAATATTATTTGTATGACGCGACAAGCGCTAATACGTGATTATTTTGGTGCTGAAACTTTATATAATTTTTTTGAGCATTTAACGGCTTCAAATGAAAAAACTCAAAACAAAAAATTGTAGATCTCATCGAGAGCTACAATTTTCATATAAAAATCATCTCCATCCGACATAGTATTGAAGAGTTATGATTTTTTGAAAATCAAGCGCTAATAATACGCAATTATTTTGGTGCTGAAACTTTATATAATTTTTTTGAGCGTCTTAACGGCTTCAAATGAAAAAAATTCAAAACTAGAAAGTTGTAGATCTCGTCGAGCTACAATTTTCATATAAAAATTATCTCCATCCGACGTAGTATTGAAGAGTTATGATTTTTTTTTTGAAAATTCGGTCTTGTCGCGCCGTTCCACTGGCGCGACACTGTCGCGCCAATGCATGTGGCGCGACAAGCTTTTCCACGTCGGAAACGGCGTCCAAAGTGCCGTATCTTGCCGCGCCAATGCATGTGGCGCGACAACGTTGTTTGGTCGCGCCACGGACGTTGGCGCGACCAAAAGGGCTATGTCGTCTGCAAATATTTTTTGGGTGCGGTTATTTTTGGAATATTAATTAAAAAGGGATTAAAATATATAAAAAATCCGTATCACACCCGTCTCTTTCTCCCTTGGCTCTTCCTCGTCCTGCTGACTGCCGGCGCTACTCCGCCGTTTTCCTTCTTCCGACACGGTGTCCACGCCACGGCCACCACTCCTCAGATGGCGTCCCTGTCGGGGAACACTAATCTCGCAACAAGTGTCCCCTTGGACTTCAGCAAGCTCCTCCGGGCTCCGCCAAACCCCACCACCTTCCCGACCTCCACGTGTGTCTTCCCGGGCGCGCCTGGCCCCGCCGCCGCGCTACCGCCCACGGGTCCCTACTCCTACCCGCCGGCGACCCCGCCTTTCCCCTGCGCTCCCTACCTCCAATCACGGTTTCCACCACCCCGCTGCGTGCGGCCTGCGTGCGGCCTCCTTCCCCACTAATCCCACCGCAAACCCTGTCCCGAACTCCGGCCTGGGCCCGAACCCAGGGGCGCGGCTGATACAGCTGCTGGGAAACACCGAGCCCACCCACCTCGAGTCGGCTGCGTCTACGCCGCCGTTGTCGGAGTTCTCTACGGCCCCCCCCGTCGGCGCTCCAGGCGTCGGCTTCTGCACCGCCAGCGAGGATGCCCAGCAGCGAGGTGCCACGAGGGAGGCTGCTGGGTTCCGGGGACCGGGCGGTGATACGACGTGGACTCACGGCTACCAGGGGAGGCGGAGCCGCTGCAGCTCGAGGTGACGCCCATAACCAAGTACGTCTCGGACCCTGGATTGGTCCTTGGCAGGCAGATCGCGGTGAGCAGGACGTACATCGTGTACGGTCTTAAGCAAGGCAACATCCGCGTGCTCAACATCAACACTGCACTCCGCTCCCTCCTTCGGGGGCACACACAGGTATGTGACTGCTGTAGTCATGTCGTTTAGTCAACGGCCTGTTAACCGGTGTTAATAGTGTCTTTGAAGCCACTTATTGCTCTTTTCTTAGCACATGAACACCTTAGGCATTGTTCAGTAAATGCAGCGTGCTTTGTTTAATTGCCTTTGTGCTCTGGCTTATTCCAGGCTGTAAAATTAGGTTTTGACTATGTTCAAAATTAATTGACATGATTGTGGCATGTAGCAGAAATCCAAATGGAGGGCAAACCTTACTGGCACAAGAGCTAATTAAGGATATTAATAGCAGCTTATTTTAGGGTGTACTTACATTTATCACATATTTGTACAATAGTACCAGATAATTTATCTGATGTAAGTATTTATTTTTAGGTTTAAGCCAGTATTTATTTGGTTATTTAGCACCTACCCCATTGCTTGTTATATTTTTGAGTTTATTCAGCCTTTTTTTGAACATCAAATACAGCAGGGGAGGCCCCCACTGTAGATATGATTTTTGAAAAAGGCCAAAAGGCCAAACAGCAGAAGTAGGCCTGAAAAAAAGGCCAAAAGGGAAACAAAACAGAACTAAACAAGAGGCTCTACACAAAGAAGAGTTTAGTCAGACTGAGTTAGTTTTTCTTATTTATCTTTTGATGGACTTATTTGTGTTTGCTGCAGAGGGTGACGGACATGGCTTTTTTTGCAGCAGATGTCCATCGTTTAGCAAGGTACACTGTGCCAATGGGTGATGTATATTGATGTTTTCAGACATGTTTCTCTTCTTGGTGCAGTGGTAAATCACACATCTGTTTTCTTCTCCTTGGTTTTGTGGAATGGACAGCTGGGTGGTAGTGTGGCCTTGCCAATTCTTGTCATCCAGTTATTGATGCAATGTAAACTTGCTCTTTTTTAGTCCAAAACCATAGCATAATATTTAAGATTGGTATGACGTAAACCTCCTCCATGTCCCTCTTAATCTCTTGAACTTATTTTATCCATCTACAGTGCAAGTGTAGATGGCAGGGTATATGTGTGGAAGATTGATGAGGGACCTGACGAGGAAAATAAATCTCAAATCACAGGAAAGATTGAAACTGCCATCCGGATTATAGGAGATGCAGAAACCTATCATCCGAGAATATGTTGGCATTCTCATAAGCAAGTAATCCTCATCTACATTACCTCTACCACCTTAAATGTCTTGATTGTATTCATATATACTGATCTATGTACTTTCTTGTTGTAGGAGATTCTGTATGTTGGAATTGGGAATTGCATCTTGAGAGTAGACACAATAAAAGTGGGAAAAGGAAGAGGCTTCCGTTCGGAAGAGCCTGTAAGATGCCCACTTGACCAGCTGATTGATGGTGTGAGCGTAGTCGGTAAACATGATGGAGACATTACTGATCTTTCCATATCTCAATGGATGACTACACGTCTCGCTTCAGCATCAAAAGATGGCACGGTTTGTACTCTTTACAGGATATCTTCTTGTTTGTTAGGAAAACTACGTCATGATAGGCTAGAGCACAGTATTTGTAGCTGCCTGAAAACTAAGATCAAAACTTTCTTCATGAACTTCTATTTCATTGTGCACATTTGTATTCCAATTTAGCTTGGTTTCTGTTTAAGAGCTGGAATGTAAAAAGCTATTTCTTAGATCTTCTGTTACTAAGTTGATATGTTCTCTTTTGTATCTAGTTCCAGGGCGAGTTAATTGCAATCAACACACAGATGGATGCTATGATTACGGAACTTAGTTTCATCAACCATATTGTTAATCCTGCTGCACTTGTACAAAATCCACTGCCTTGGATAAGAGAATTGTTATTCCTTCTCTGGTTGTTAGGGCATAGATTACCTTGTATTTGTTTGATACCATACTGGATCATAACATTATTAAGTATCGCCAAGTGCAGTTTATAACCCTTTTGTTTGTGACAGGTAAAGGTCTGGAATGATTGCAGGGAAGCCCCTCTCTCTGTTCTGAAACCACATGATGGTCAATCGGTTTACTCAGTTTCTTTCCTTACTGCACCTGAACAACCAAATCATATAAATCTTGTTACAGCAGTATGTATCCTTGTGCCTTTTCACACTGCCATTTTCTTTTTTAGCCTAATCCTTGATACAATGTTTTCTTATTGAAAGCTGGCATTCTTATTATGTTACCAGTTTTAGCCGGAGGTCTTTACTAGTTTAGAAGTGTTATTTGTTCGACTGACAAGTGAAAGGTGTACTTTGTCCTGTGCATTAGACAGTTATCTTGATGAACTAGTCAAGTAGCCAATTCATTTATGTAAGCAGTATATATATAAATTTGAAACTTGATGTTTATTAGGGATATGTGTGGGGAACAACACACTGCATAGCAATATCATGGTTTTTGAGGTGGTGTGGCTTCCTGTGGCACCAGGGGCTGTCCCAGTATAGGGATATGGATTTACAGATGTACATCCAATAATTTTTGTAAACAAAAAATCTTGCCACCATGCAGAATACATCTATATACTCGATCTTGGGCCAGATTGTACACAAATGATCTGAAACTGTGAAATAGCCCATTCAATCTAAATGCTAAAGTCCACCATGCTCTTGTTATGGGCCAGCCTTTTGGTAGTTAGCCCAAGTTCCTATGTGTGTGTGTGCATGGAGGCATCAGCTTATGTCTCATTTACGTTGTGTGCGCGTGCGTGCACACTGCCTGGGCAGTAATGAAGTGGATACTTGATAGCAAGTGTGACTAGTTCTAGGTATTATGAGTGCAGTGGGGCAACACTGGTGGGGGTGATGGCAGTGAACAGGCTGTCATGATGGAGGTTCTGCTGACCACAGGAGCATGGGCGGAGGGCCTCTCCAGAGTGCTGCTAAGGTTAGGGTCATCAGCAGCACGAATTTTTGGGATGAACTAGCTATGTGTCTTTGTGCACATTGTCGAATGATTTGTTGATCCTACTTTAATTGATTCATGTTATGTGCAATTTATTACATTTCTAGTTAGTACTTAGTAGTTTGGTGATATATGTTTGCTTAATGTTAGGCTAGCGAAGAGAACTATGTATGCCTACACTGAAACTAACTGTACTTTTGTCCTTTCACTTGTATGGAAGTTTTAGTTTTTTTTTTTAGGAAACTCCTTAGGTATAACTTTCTACACCCAATATGAAAATCCTAGGTTTGTCACTGTGTGATGCTTGGGGTATGACTCGATGCCTAGGTGATATGGCATTACTAAAAACCTTTGGCGTCTAAAAAACCATATGTTTTATGAAGTCATATACGACATGCATTTATGGACTATGTTAGACTATTCTAGAAATATGCGCTATACTTTGGTTAGGAAAAGTAATTTCAATCTGTATTCTAAACAGCATTCTTTTATGATGTACACTGTTCTAAAAAGCGTTATGAATCATACACCTAGGCGCGCTTAAGCGTGAATCACAACCACAGGCATTATTTAGACCCTAGATGGCCAATTAAACGTGGGGTGCAGACAAGTGCGAGCGCTAAGGAGGCCATGGAGGCGGGTCGGCGCTCACACACATGGAGTCCATCGTTGGCCGCTCCACTAGCCACTCGCGTCGAAGCCTTGCGCCACTGTATGATTTTGGAAGAATCATATAGTTCCATAATCATAACCCAGTTATGTTTTTGAATATTGCCAGTTTGTTTGAATAAGCAGGAACAAATGCATGTGTGTAGCCCTGGGATGCTAGGCGCAGGAGAAAAAAGATTATAGATTATAAAGGACAACTTCAGCAACAGTGAAGACAACACTAGAATCTACAATCGAATTAGTTATGGTTATTTTGTTGTAAATGTTTGAAATGATGTCATGCTTCATGTTAGTATTTGCTACTTGGGAGGGTAATATATTTGTGAAAAGATATTCCACCATTATTATGCTACAACAATAAATTCCACTCTTGAAAGCTTTGCAAAGAAAGCCCATATCATGGCTCTTGTCTAGCATCTTCATTTTTCTTGAATGGTTCAGCATCTTTCTTGAATAGTAGTAAATATTAGGCCCTTTATCACTTTATGTTACAGGGCCCACTGAACCGAGAAGTAAAAATTTGGGCCTCCACTAATGAAGAAGGCTGGTTGTTGCCGAGTGACTCGGAGACATGGAAATGCACTCAAACGTTGGAACTTGTAAGTTCTCTGGAACAAAGGCCTGAGGAAGCATTTTTCAACCAAGTTGCAGTGTTGCCACAAGCTAGCCTTATATTGCTTGCAAATGCCAAAAAGAATGTTATTTATGCTGTGCATGTTGAGTATGGCCTGGTTCCTGCTTTAACTCGGTTGGACTACATAGCGGATTTTACAGTTACAATGCCCATATTAAGTCTCACGGGAACACACGATACCCAAGCTGATGGTGAACAAGTTGTTCAAGTTTATTGTGTCCAGACATTGGCTATCCAGCAGTATGGGTTGGAGTTATCACTATGTCTTCCTCCTACAGCTGATAACACTGTACCTGGAAGAGAGCCAGATATTTCTCATTTAAACGAGAGGATTCCAGAAATGGCAGCATTGGAGTCTTCCACTGAAACTACTCCCATCGATTCTTCTATTTCTGTTTTGACTAAACCATCAAGTGATAGTCAATGCAAAAGTAATGTATTAGTAACTTCATTCATATCTGTTTCAGTTAAGATGCATATAAGTATTAATTTCATCAGTTTGTTATGCAGATGCTGGTTCTTCTCCCCATATTCTATCTGTAGATTCAACATCAAAGGTGAATCTGGCTGGATCTCCAATGGTCTTAAGTAGGCACTTTTCAGGAGGTCCATCTCATGGTGACTGTGATGCGGACCAGTCATCTTTTGGTAGAAAAGATAGCTCCAGAAAGGAAGAGCCAAGAGGTGGCCAGAGTGATGGTATAGCAATTTCAGATCCTTGTCCTGTGTTTCAGGTGGGAGGAGGCCATGCTATGCACTTGATAATTCAATCTGAATTTGTTTCAGGTGTGCTCATTTCTGCTGAATCGGTTGCGAGTGGCAGCTCGCAGAATGTAAAAGCAGAAGCAAAACATTTTGATGCGAGAAATTCAAATCAAACTGTTGAACTTGAGGCTGGTATGGAGACACAAATTCTTACTGAGAGAAAAGAGAGACCTGCCAAGCTTTCAGAGCAAACTGTAGACACAGTCACTGAACGCACAACCACTGACAAGCACAGTGCAGAAGATTCACATCCTCCCGCTGATAGACCAGTACCCATACTTGTTAAACAGTCTTCTGGGTCTGGAGATGAAAATGTTGTGAAGACAACTGAAGCTTCTGAGGGAACAGATAGCCCTTGTGCTTCAAGGGATTTACCGTTAGCCTCAGCTATTAAAGAGGGAAAGGTCATGGACCCTCAAGTGTCTCCTACAAGCACTTTCAACTCTATTGATCCCTTGCATGAAACTCGAAACAATGAGAATGCTCCTATCGATCCCTTTCTGCAAGCAGCAGCTATTCAAGGAACACTGCAACAGGTAATTTTGCATTAAATATTTTTGCCCCACTGTGTGAATCCTGTGTGATGTAATATATACAGTTGTTGACTACTTTAGAATATTTTCTAAGGAATGTGTATTGAGCCCCATGTCTGTCTTTTCTGAGATGCCAATGATTGCCTCAATTTTTTTTTTGGCAAAAATCATCTTAGATGATTGAGTTGTGGTCCATCACTTTATAATTTTATATATGATAGTATGTAATGTTATAGTGTTATCAATGTTGCATAGATGTACGAAGTCAATCAGTCAGTAGTTATATTCAAACTAATTAGATTATTATTATTACTATATTATTGTTATGAGTAAAATACACCAGAGGTCCATTAACTTTTGAGCAGATGTCATCTAGGTCCATCAACTCTCAAACTGCATTTTTGGGTCCATAAACTTTTGATGTGGTTCACCGGAGGTCCATACTCCTTTGTTTATATTTTTATTTTACAGAAACCACCCTCCTTTTCTTTTTCTTTCACTGATTTACCCCCTTCGTCTCCAGAGCGCACAACAACATGGACGGTTGCACTTGTTCCGTTCTTGTTGAACTGCGACGGCCCCTGCGCTGCGTCGGGCCAGACCACCTGGATGGCCACTGGCGTGTGGTCGGGGTGACCCTTGTACACGTGGCCGTACCTGCCCTTGGCCACGCGAGCCTCATTGAAGTGGTCGCCTGGTCGGTGCCGATCTCGATCTCCTCAATGGTGTAGTGCTTGCGGTACCTGACCACCAACTCGCATGCCCCAACGGCCATGGACCGATGCCGCTCCTCGGCCTCCTCTGTTAGTCGCATCTCCTGCGATCGCTGCTCATCGTCAATCTTCCATTGTTACAGCTCCATCGTCTTCTGCTTCGAGCTCGGTGCCTCCTTTAACACCGCGTTTTGTCGTGATCACCGTGGCGGGGGAGGAAATAGAAATTGGACGCGGTCACAGCGTGTACAAGCACATGACTGCCACCCGTGACCGACTACAAGATAAACATGCAACTAATGCAAGTCTATAACTAACTGAAATGAAATGCAACTAGATTACAACATGCGCAATGTACGCCTCGAAGCTGTGCTGGTCGTGGACGTGGACGTCCAACCCGCTGGACAGCCACGGCGGGCACGGCGAGTACATATATATCTCCGACGACTCCGGCAGTAGAGAATTACGAGAACGCCTTCTGCACCGACCCCGCGCTGTGCCCCGTTGTCCTAGCTCGAGAACGGCGACCTGTCCGTCTGGACGTGCACGCAGCACGCGCGCACCACAGGGAGTCAGCGACAGGGGGGTCACTCTCACCACCATTGCTGTTCGAGTTGCACCCGTACGTGTGTGGCCTCAAGAGTAACTAACTCAATGCGCACGACTACACAAGCTTAGTTTACATGACTTGGTTCTCTCTTTCTCTTGAAACTTCGGTGTCCCGGAAGGCGGAGGCGGCGGCGTCCATTTCTGCTTGTGCACCGGCTTTAGCCTGGGCACCTGGATCATTGTACTGAACGGCAACACGGCCGGTGCCTGGCGCACGGCCGGGGCAGCAACAGCCTGCTGCCCCGGCCGTGGCGGACGGAGACGACATACATGGTACAGAAGTCCAGCATAGGCTTCGAGATGTTGCTGCAGATTTCCGCCTTGAACCTTTCATTGATAAACCGAATTAGGGTTGGTTTCACTCTGTCTTTGTTCAATGACCTCACAATGCTTGACGAGGAATGGTGAGAATGATGGATCGGACGCATAGGCATCATCACCACGTCCCTGCAAGAACGAAACAAGCGCTAGTGCTAGCGCCCAGGCCCAGCCCAGCCGCCCACACACCCACTGTGCACTCTGAAGACGGGGGTGGCGTAAATCTGTGAAAGGAAAAGAAAAGGAGGGAGGTTTCTGCAAAATAAAAATATAAACAAAGAAGTATGGACCTCCGGTGAACCACATCAAAAGTTTATGGATCCAAAAATGCAGTTTGAGAGTTGATGGACCTAGATGACACCTCCTCAAAAGTTAATGGATCTCTGGTGCATTTTACTCTATTGTTATTGTTATTATTATTATTATCATTATTATATTTAAATGACCTAGATTGTTTGACTCAGTCAATGTCTTTGTCATATAAGTTTCATGTTCTTTCTCCAAAGAAATGCCAGATTGTTTATCTTTTTTTTTTTTTTTAGATTGGGTATATGATTCACAATTTTTCTGATGTTGACGTTGAATTGAAAGCTTTATCTGTGTTTGCATTGCATAATATTTCCAAGCTGCATCATGAACTTTGGAGTAGCAATGAAGCATTATCTGATCTACTTCCAACAAATGAGCTTCTTCAGTTGCTCCCAGAAATTAGAATAGATTTGACATGGACATCATTCTGACACTTGGTCAGTTAGTTGTATAGTAGAAGTTTCTAGTCCCTATATTCCCTTCCCGGTGGATAGAGTTACTCCCTCCGTTCCAAATTATAATTACATCAATTTTGCTATGTATCTAGATATAATGAATGTCTAGATACATAAGCCAAATCTATGTACCAAAAAAGCAACTTATAATTTGGAATGGAGGGAGTAGCTCAGTACTGGTCACCTTGTATGTTTATCGCGGGCGCGAATGTAGTCGTTTGAATGATGGGGCGTGCGTGCGTGTGTGTGGTGTTTGTGGGGTTGTTTGTGTTCTTGACCCTTTTTTCTTCTTGTAATACTATAATGATGCGCAGCTCTCCTGCGTTTTCAATAAAAAAAAATCTGGCATAACATTTACAAGGAAAAAATATTAACTGTTTAGTCATCAAATCAAAATTGGATATATCTTTATTTTAAGGTACTAGTCAGTGTGTGATTACAGGTACTAGCCTGTTATTGTATGTTTTATAGTTTGGTGACATGTGATTTGCAAAAACAATGGTCATCAATACTGCAATTCTTCAACTTCAAAAATTGCAGTTAAAAAATGCCAGTATTAGTGGCTAAATGATTTAACTGTCGACTGTCATCAAAATTCAGCTTCCCAGTCAAGTTACAAGTGTTGACCTATTCTTCTGCTCATATTGCATCATCATGTCAGTATTTTCTATTAATTTTTATTGATGCTGCCTAAGAAAACTTGTTGACTTTATTATTCTCATATGATAATGGTTACCTTCAGCATGTATCTTTGACATAAAGATTTTCATTTACATACTGTGTTTGTCATTTTACAGCTTATGGCTTCATATAGTAACCTGCAAAATCAATTGAGCACAATTGTGTCTGTTCCAACTGCAAAGGAATGCAAAAGGATTGAGGCATCACTGGGTCGAAACGTGGAAAAGTCCATCAAGGCTAACTTTGATGCATTGTGGGCCCGTTTCCAGGAGGAAAATGCAAGGCATGAAAAGTCTGAAAGAGAGCGAATGCAGCAGATAGCTACTCTAATTGCAACTTCTATAAACAAGGATATTCCTATTATGCTGGAGAAGTCACTAAAGAAAGAAATATCTTCACTGGGACCAGCTGTTGCTCGGACAACAGCACCTGTCATTGAGAAGTCCTTATCTTCTGCTGTGTTTGATTCACTTCAGGTTGCAGTTTTTTTTTAATTATTATTCTGAGTTTTCTTGTCATTGCTCTCATTGATTATTGAACCCCGTCTTCTCATTGAACTCCCTCTTCAGAAAGTGCTGGGTGACAGGGTTGTGAATCAGCTAGATAAGTCTGTAAGCTCTAAACTTGAAGCTAGTGTTGTTAGGCAGTTCCAAACACAGTTCCAGACATCCGCCAAGCAGATGATTCAGGTACTTATCTTTGTTATACTTTTGTTCCTTCCAGCTCATCATTGTTAGGGAAGATGTCAAAATGAGCTATAAATATAAGAACCCAATGCTTCATTGCCACATACAGAGTGTGGTTTGGTTGCCTGAACTAACTCATCAGTGCCCAGGGTGGAGTTGATTTCAGGAATTTGATTTGATGAGTGTATTGTGCTGCTTCGTTTTGTGTGACCAGATTAGTCACATTGTTCGATTCAGCATGGTTCTCTTATGCACAGACATCCCTAAACAGTATGCTTATGAATTTAGTGTTCGATTCAGCATGGTTCTCTTATGCATAGACATCCCTAAACAGTATGCTTATGAATTTAGTCACCTAAATAACTGCTTACTAGTATAGTGCTCCAAGATTTGAAATGTCACATCAGTTACCACAACTACAACCAACCATAAAGAATGCCAGCTTATTATAGCACCAAGCACCTTAATTTACATATTGGGAATTTGTTCATTTTTTTCCTCAAACAATTCAGGAGAGCTGCGTCTCATTATCAATGAGGCAGAGGGAATGTAAAAGTACAGGCCAAAGAAAGCTCTTCTTAACACACTAACATACTCAGAATTACTGAAGCACCGACTTTAGACAACCATGAGTCCACACCCACCACCTCTAAGACTGACTGACAGTCCGGGGCAAGCAACTGATAGAGGTACTCGTGGGGCACAGAGGCTCCAGCCATGCACCATAAGCCACGTTCTGTGGTCACTGGTTGCAAAAGCACATGAACATTGGGGTTTGCCCTTTCAAACATGCATGCATTCTGGTGCTTCCAAAGTTTCTAGTTCTAGGCTGCTAGAATGACCAGGGGGTTGAGGCCTTCTCACAGTTACTTAGGGACACTTCTGATAGCACAGCACCTCCAACTAGAAAAATGAGTTGCAGTAGGCTGTGGTGTTAATATCTTGTGTTTCAGTGAGTATGATACTAAGCAGCTGAATCCTTTTGATTTTATTCCTGCAGGACGCATTCCGCTCTAGCTTTGAGTCATCAGTTATTCCGGCGTTTGAACAATCATGTAAGATCATATGTGAGCAGGTAGATGGTGCATTCCAGAAGGGCGTGTCTGAGTACACCACTGCTACCCAGCAGCAGGTCCTGACACGACATACTCCCTTAGCACGAACTCTAACGGTAAGTTTGCCAAATCTTTTATTGTAGACAATAGACAAGCAATAGAAAGATGAAACAGTACAACCAATATGTCATCTTTTATCTATTTGTGTTTTCAGTTTTCACCCCATATGGTGAGTGACATACCGTCTGTCTCATTTGAATTCTCTCAGGAAACAATCACTTCAGCATTGTCAATGAACCAAGGTTTTACATCAGAGTTACTTGATGGTCAGCGCAAGCTTTTGTCACTATTTGCATCGGGGAGTCCAACATCAAAGACCACAGGTGCTTTGCAGTCCAGTAACGGACCAGTGACCAATCTTGTTGAGGTAGAAGATGCTTCTAAATCTTCCACGTTCGACCATTGTTGATATGATGATGATGCTATCATCTCTTACTATCTGTGTAATTGAATATAGTGTTTCCCAGAGTGAACTGGATGATTAATTTGGAGTATCTGCTGTCAGGTTGATGCTTCGTTGGATCCTAAGAAAGAACTAGGCCGACTTATTACTGAGCAGAAATTTGATGAGGCATTTACAATGGCTCTTCAAAAGAGCGATGTTGCCATAGTTTCTTGGTTGTGTTCTCAGGTAAACTCAGTGTTCATTTAAAATCCTCTTTACCACAACTGAGCAAACATGCATCACCTGAATCTTCTGCTAAAATCTAGAAGACATGTATTGTCATGCAAACCCTGAATTAATGGTTAGTGGAACATGCTTCGTGCGTTACAGAAAGCAGTCATTTTATCAGATAATTTAGACATATTTAGCCTTACATGTTTATTTCAGGTTGATTTGCAAACATTATGTGAAACGGTTCCCATCCCTCTGAGCCAAGGGGTCCTCCTAGCCCTCTTCCAGCAGCTAGCATGTGACATTGCCAACGACACATCATGGAAGCTTCAACAGATGACAAATGTTGCCGTGGCAATACAACTAACAGATCCAACGATCGCTATGCATGTAAGGCCAATATTTGAACAAGTCTGTGGTGCCCTTGCGCACCAGCAGTCAATGTCAACAACAAATGCATCAGACACAATGAGTATCCGCTTAATCCTGCGTGTAATCACTTCGGTGTTGATGAGCCACAAGTGACATTCGGGGCCTTGTATCTTTGTACATAGAAAATTTTGCATCACAAATGAAACCAAAAGGAAAGGAGTGATACGTAGTATCCGATAGACAGAAGGATGGTACTGTAGTTAGCATGGGGGAAGATGTCCGATGTAAATTTTGGCCATGTGATGTTGGGTTCATTATATATCTTGGATGTTGGGTACAAGGATCTGTTTTGTCAGGAGCACGAGCAATAATTATGCCTACATTCAGAGTTCCGCAGCTACATGTGTGGGCACCTCGTATTGGGCCCTTGGTAGTGAGTGTGCAACACGTCCTCGGGCAGTCGGCATGCTTGTCTGGGCTCTGAAAGCCTTGAGCACTGGCCATGTGAAATGCGTGGTGCGTCCATATTTTCTGCTCTGCTGTGTGCACTGTATTACAGACGTACGGTTTTCGTGTCCTTACACAGTTACACTGTATCAAGCGTGCATTGATATGAACAAGATACTCCTATATTACTTTGCTACTACATTCTAAATTGTAAGACATTTTGATTTTTTTCTAGACATAGTTTTTGCTATGCTGCACTTATGACTAGATACATAATAATAAAAAAGCAATAGCAATATATCTAGGGAAGTCAAATTTTCTTTTAATTGGATAGAGTACAGTAAAAGCATTAGAATATAATATATCTAAAAAACCAAAATTCCATACAATTTGAAAAAGCTGTGGCGCCAACATGTGGGCTCTGCTGCTGAGCGCCTGGCAACTGGGCCCTCCAGACTACACTACATTTACAGACGCAGGGGGGCGTTTGGAAGTGCAAGGATGCAGCGCAAGCCGATGGCTACTACCACTACCAGCACTGGTCCGTTTCCCAGCGACGGCGACGCACCCGCATGCCGTCGCCCGCCGCCGGGCGCCCGCAGCGCCCGGCGAGCGAAGCGGTCGTACTGCGCCGGGCGTCCGGGTCCGGCAGCGTGTCGTAGGCGCGCTGGATCTCCCCGTGCCGCCCCGCGGTCCGGAAGAGCGGGAGGTGTCGGGGTGGGGCGCTTGGCCATGGCGCGGTGCGCGGCCTTGATCTCCACCTGCGTCGCGGCGCGCGCCCTACCCTTGGCGCCTAAATGCAGGCTCCCGCCGCCCAAATGCTGCGTGTGCCGCGCGCCCGAGGGCACCGCTCCCGCCATGAGATGAGACCGCCGGCCTGCCTACCGCTCCTTGCCTGCTCCGCTTATCGCTGGCTCTAGGGAAGAAGGGAGAAGTAGTGAGCTCTGCCTCTGCCTGAGCTGTGGAATTACGGCTTGGCGAGTGCAACACGGCGAGCCCCGGTGACGGTTTGGATGAGGTGGATCGGGTTTATAAGTGCAAGGCCCGACCCCACCTGCAGCCTCTCGGGTGGAGGGAGGTGCGATGTCGCTGGAGAAGCTATGAGTAGACAGCAAAGGTGCCGTCGCGGGATGGGGCGTTGCTTTCTTCTAGAAGATGGTTTCTTCTAGAAGAACTAGTCGGCTTGGTGAATGGTGATTGCTTGATTGTTAACGTCTCTGTCCGTATCCGAGGAGGCGCACCTTCAGGTTCAGGTGAGCCAGCATGGCCGGGTTCACTTCACCGTGGGCTCCACACCAGGACTCGAAGAAAGTTCACCTGAGCTGGTGACTTTATGTCAATCTCGATGTATGAAGTTTAAGGGCATTAAATATGCTGACATTGCGTCGTGTTAATCAAAAAAGAGATTGTGAGAGTTTCATAAGAATAGAGATAGTTTCATGGAAATGAAACTCTTCTCTTATTGTTTCTAAAATCTAGATGTGTTGAAAACTGAGCCATAAAACCCCTATTAAGGATGGTCTTATCTTTCATCCTTCGCTCCTAAAGTGAGGACGTGTTTGATCTACTAGTACTACTAATTATTAGTTGGATTCAACCAGACTATGGTGTTTGTACCTGTTAAATTTTCTAAAATTTAACTAATTTATAGAAAATATTAGCAACATTTATATCTCTATAAATACATTTATTATAAAAATAAATTCAACTATCTACTTAATAATAATGGTACTAATTATGTACTATAAATATTAATATTAATTATTATATATACATTTGGTTAGTGTTAAAAATGTTTGACTCCTCGGGAAACGAAAGAGGTATTTTGTGGAGGGAATAATTTGTAAGGAATGCTTTTGGTAGCTTTTACTACAGACAGATTAAAAAACACTGTAGAAGCTTCTCCAGATAAGATAGTTTCTTCAAGCTGACAAAAGCTCTAAACATATTATTTTATATTTATAAAAGACATAGAACTGAAAAAAATAGTTCCATACACACTCTAAGATGACTTTTAGATATTGGGATATGAGAGGTGGGATAGAGAAAAGAAAATAAATAAACGCTTAGAATTAAATGAAGTGTGAAGAATAAATGGCTATAATACAATATTACCCTTTCTTTGGAGGATGAAATATCATACCCCTATTCCTATATGCAAACACCACCAGATCATATAACATTGTTATATTATAAGCTATACACTAAACGTTAATCCGCATGCTTGGCTGAACTTCTCACAGCCTGCGGCTGTTTCCTGTAGCATAAACATGCTACAGTAAATAGCTACAGCTGCAGTACTGCAACAAGTGCAACCGAGCAAGCTTGAGGATGCCGTTGAGGCTTCATTTGGTGTGCTCAGCTGCAGCCAAACAGTGCACAAACAATACAAAACACAGTAGCAAACAGCTACCGCTGCAGCCTAGAAAAAAGTGAAGCCATCAACAGCAATTATTTATTTGTCTTTCCCAAATCAGACAACAGCCCTACTCCCTCGAATCCTTAACCCAAACCTACTCCCTCCAATACTTAACCCAAATCCTTGCTAATCTCCCTCTAAATTTTTCTTTTGAACGCAATCCCTCTAAAATTACACTTCAGCTCTCCAGGTTCATGACAACAAGCATTATCACATAAACCTGTACATCTGATATTTTATTTTTCAGAAAGTCCCCCATCAACAGATAAGGACCAACCAAATTGTAGGTAGAACCCCAAAAAAATAAAAATAAAAAGTCTCCATACGCCCAATAAACCATTGATCGACCTATTCCATTCCAATGGCATAAAAACAACAGACATCTTATATCACGGTCAAAAAGCTCCATTCTATTTTCTTTCCTCGGCAGATGGATTTTGTTTAGTCTCATAATTACTGTAAAACTAACCATTGTTACAACACAACAACCTCTATCTATCAGCAGTATTATAAACAGAAAAGAAACATTATCAGTAAGAGTGCAGTAACATGAAAGTACAAAATGAACAAGCCTACAAAATCTGGGCAACGACGCATCATGTAACAGTTTTCCCTCAGGTATTGATCTTCGCCTGCCTATTTACAGCTTCAGTCATTCCTCTTGTGCGTCATTCTCATTGTTAGTCACTGACACAGTAGCACCACACTGAATCATTTGAAGTTGGATTTGTAACATCTGGGATGAAGAGCTATATCCTTTGAGTTATCACAGATATAGATTTGATAATATCAACAAATTATGTTAAGCACGCGAATGTATACTAAAGTGAAAGTAATAATAACTATCATGCATGCATGCATGAATTCAACAACAGGCTGGTATGATGTAGTTATTGAGAGCTGTAGCAGAGAAACATTGACAACTTGAGCAAAAATGCAGACTGTGTAATCTGGCAATAATGCTGAAGGCTAGCTGTTCAATGCTCATGTACTTGCACTCTAGAGTAAAATGCAGATCATTGATGCTAACCAAATTTGTTAAAACTGCTAGAGAAGATACTTGCATGCTACATACTGTTTTGTAGGAATCAAATGGTAACTATGGCATATTTGCATACGACACCAAATGTTTCAAATCGTCTAATCCATCCTATTCACGAAGGAACCAATCAGACGATTAGTAGACCCTTGTCAACCTGTCTATAGTTATCCTGTACATACCGGGACCAACATGTTATGGTGTACTACTCCGTCCCAAAATAATCGTCGTTTTCGGTTTCCTGTGCCGCAAGTTTGACTCGATTTGTAGAAAATACGTGCAATTTTTATATCTTCAAATAATTTTGTTAAAAAACTAGATTCAAAGATCTTTCCGATGATACTAATTATGATACTAATCGATAATAGTTATTATTTATAAAAATTGCCGGCATTTGTTTCTCGAGAAGTGAAAGCGACAGTTATTTTGGGACGGAGGGAGATAGTATAAAGCAAGAGAGTCAAAAAGCACTAGAGCAGCAGATTCTTGCGAAATTTGATGGCCAGTAGAGCTAGAGCTACAAATAAAGCAAGAGGCAAAAGACCAGCAGCAGAGCTAGAGCAAGACAGGGTCGCAGATCACAAATCAAAACAGAGCAGACGCGGTGGTTGAGGGACGAGAGCACCTGCAGCGCTTGAGGAAGGCCGAAGGTAGGGGCAGGTGCCGATAGCGGTTGGAAGAAGGGATCCAGCGACAGCAGCGGAACTGAAAGCGGACAGCAGAGTGGTGGCCCAGAGCTCAAGGAGGCATGCAATGAGCACATGTGTAGGCCTGACCCTAATGGGTATGGATGAAAATGGTACGGATATTTATCCGACCGTCCGTTCGACCGAATTCGTTTAGAGGGGTTTAGATCTGTCCATATCCGGGTTCGGATATTCAACATCCGGTACCGTATCCGTATCCGAATACTCAAATCGCATATTTATAATGTCGATGTCCAATCATATCCTATCCAGCATGGATGACACTATCCGTATTCGAATCCGAATCCGGACAGAAATATGAAAACAAATGTGGTATCAGTGATATCCGTCCGTATCCAATCCGTTTTCATCCATACTAATGGGCAAAATCGGCAGCCCAAAAGCTCTACCTGCGCCCACACTGCATAGGGCTGCCCAGTGCTAAAAGAAAGCTAGTCAACCAAATCAGGTCAGTGGACCTAATTGGAGGCAGGGGACCAATCAGGCCTTAATTGGATGAACAGATAACAAAGCCGACACCATAACTTCATGACAAGCAGACTGTTACATATCAATAGTGGTGGCTTTAGTTAACACAGGCAGAAAGTACTAAAAACATGACCGTAGGCATACCTGGAACCAACTCATCTTTGTGCCAATCATGCAAACTATCATATAAACCCATTAGACATATATGGAGATTGCAGAGTATGCAGGTTTTCATGGTTGCAACTAGAGATGAGCTCGCAACAGAAATATCTAAGATATTGCAACATGCAAGCTGTCAATGTTCACCTATCTAGCTCACTATAGTTCGCACACGGTGCTTCCTGCTCACATCACAAAGTAATGTAGAAGATGTAAGCTGAGTACTTTCGGAATCAAGATTCTTTCTTACCTCTATCTGGCTCTTTATAAAGTTTTCTTGTGCCTTCTGCAGTGAATTTTCAAGATTGATGGTGCTTGGTCCTGAACTAGTGGAACCATGTGCACTAAAAGGCAAAGGTGCTAAACCATTGCTTGAGTCTTGGATCTGGAGTTCTTGGTCTTTCTGTGATTGATTGGAGCTACTTGCTTCAGATTGTGGTGTACTTGATGTAGATTGAGGACCTGCCCTGATGATTGAATATGGTGTACTTATTAGTATTACGCTTTATGAAACAACAAAGGACGCCCCCCCAACCCACTCCCCAACAATGCTACCAATACAGTAATAATTAGATTACATTCAGTGATTACGAAGTGCATAAAAGTAGACAAGCGTCGTCAGCCACCCAGTTAGCGAAGATATGCAAGCAAAACATGAAAAGCTTTATGTATAGACTGCTCCAGAAACATTACCTATTTAGAGTGTTTGCTGGAGGATAAACAAAAGATCTTCCATATAAAGAAGCAGCTGCTGCAGCAGCTTCAAGTTTTGCTTGGCGCCTGCTCATACTGTCACCTGGTGCCCCTTCTGAGGCTGGAGTGTCAGTAGCTGCAGCTGCTTTCTCACACGAAATCACAAATCACAAAAAGAACTTAGAGCATCTCCAAGAGTTTTGTAAAACTCACTTGCTATATCTTATGATTTAGCAACTTGGTAAATTATTTGGCAAGTGAAAAAAAGAAGCAGCTCCAACAGATTGGTATCCCCACTTGGTAAACTTGAAAAGGTAGGCCCACCTGGCTCCAAATTGGTCAGGGCCCGCGACGGTCCTTCTTCTCCGTAGCACCGCGGTCTCTTCTTCGCGAGCGGACGCGACATTCTTCCCCCTCGCGCCGCCGCGGTGTCTTCATCGCGGGACGTTCTTCCTCTCCCTCGCGCCAGGTAAAGTCGAAGAGACGGCGGCGAGATCTTCAGCACTCGCGCAGGAAGAGGAATAGGCACGAGATGTATTCCGGTCACTTGATCTATTTCACGCGCGCGGGAAAAGGAGCGCTAGCGCGGGACAGCACACGGCGAGGGAAGGAATTTCGCAATAGCAACTCGATAGCAACTTGGTAAATCTCCGCAGTTCAGGCCTCAGGATAGCAACTTTGTAAATTTATCAAGTTGAGATAAGGAGCTGTTTGGAGAGGGAATTTTATGGTTTTAGCAAATTTTAAGGGATAGTAAGTTGAGATAAGGAGTTGTTGGAGATGCTCTTACTACCCAGTACAGTACTCACTGATATGTTGGACTGAAATCGGATTATGTGACAAAGAAAAAAAAAAAGAACAAATCAATAAAATGAATCTCACCAGGCTGAACACCAGGTTGGCCTCCATGTTGTCGTGCTGATGCAGAACGTCCATTGTCTGGGGGAATAATTGGAGCTCTACATGTAGGGCAAGTGTGTTGGCGCTCTAGCCATGACCTTAAACAATGCACATGGAACAGATGCCCACAAAGCAGCTTCTTTGCTGTAGTCATCTCCTCGCGGCAAATAATACATGTAGCATCACTCCTGAATACAACAATAAATGTAAATCACAATAAATGTTACAGTGAACCAAAAAGCTAGTGTGAATGGAACAATATAAAACTCACGCATTGAGCTCTTCTTCTGTAGCATCTGGAAAGCGTTCATTCATGTTGGAAGTGATCTTTCTATATCGTACATAATCTGCGATGCGAATTCTGAAGTTGCGGAAGGTCTCATATAACTCACGAATCAAGTGCAGTGGGACACCATAGTTCCTGATATCAGTATAATGAATCATCAACCATAGTTTACACTACAGTTTCAAAGGAATAGTGCCATAGAACTTACAGGAAGATAGCTATGAAGAAGAGCATATATAGTGACAAGTGCACAAGGTCACTGATCAGCTCCAAGTAAAATGTATACACTGCTTTCCTCTCCCATTGACCTTCCATTAGCATGTCACTGACATAGAATATATACTTCACAAATGTAGATACTGTCGATGTTGCTAGTATCATATACCTGAAACATGATTTGTATTTAGTATCTACTATGAGTACATTGAATCTTAACTTAATACGTCAAAAAATAATTGCCAGGCAGTTATAAATCAAAACAACACGAAATTACAACAACAGAAGTGCATCTTCAAGCCATCATAAGGTTAGCTAATAGAGTTGTTACCTTGCGTGGAAGGTATGCCCCTTGCTTCAGAAGCAAGAGGCAAGAATAAATTCTATAACTGGGGTTTCATACTAAAGGGAGCTAATGCTTTGCGGTGTTATCACTTAAAGCTATTGCTCAGTTGCTAGACTAGCATTTTGTATAAAGAAGTCAGAACAAATATATGTGAACATATTAGAAGCTTAAGGCAGTTGAGGCATTTTGTATTAGAGCAGTCAGAACAAATATATGGAGGCTATCTGATAGCAAGTGCCAGTTTGATCATGTCCGTTAGTTTGTCAGGTATACCCCCTTCATGATCTCTTGGATCCTCATTATTAGCCATTTACTACCCCTTATATCTCTTCTAGGAGTTAAAAGCAACAAATCGCTGCCTCGTCATCTTAGCTTCTCAATGCTGTAGCTACATCTGTATTCTCAGTTCCTGCTGCCCTTGGTCACTAAATAATAGCTGATATCAATGTTCCATCTATTATTTCCTCTCCACATACATTCACATTGGGCATCAGCACCAATATTTGCTGCTCCTTCCAGTTCCATGATAACTATCAAATTCACTGATGCACATACACACACCATTTTGCCCTTTGATTCTCTCTTGCATAGAACTTGGTTCATCAATGATATTCTTGTTAGTAACCAATGAGTTCTACTAACTAGTCAATATCCAGTCCTGCGTTCCTTCGAAGTACCCACTTCAGTTCTCAATCCTGGCTACTATTTAATGGCCAAAAAGGAAGAGAAGACACATTCCATGCCACCAGACCAGACTACAAGACGCTATTCCTCTCATTATCCCTCCCTCTGCAATGACACTATTATTTTTCATCATTTTTTCTAAAATTGGTTGCTTTGCGTTGTTGTGCAACTAATTTGTTTCTTTGTAATGACCAGTTTAAACGTTTTTATCACCACTAAGCATTTGTATTTGTTCTTCTAATCACACCTGACTGGATGGACTTGCTAGGCTGAATAAGAGATGCATGTTAGTTACTGAAGGGGCAGTTTGAAAGAAATTTGCACCCTTCTTTACCATGTTTGATAGAAAGTACAGACGGACCATGTTGTTGCAAAGGAAATGGAGTAGCATTTTTTTATCCATAGAGATTTTATGGTTTGCATGAATGAATATTTTAATGGTACTCCAGTAGCTAACACTTATCTCTTGTGCTACCATTGCTTTTCAGTGCTTCCTTTGCCTTCTCAGCTAATGGCTATTTTGTTTTGTTTTGGCCCTTCCATAATTTTCAGAAATCTAGTAGTTTGTTATTAATGTATTCAGTATATTGTTGTACATCATATCTGCTATATATAGTGTAATAACCTATTCTAATAAACATAAAAAGTCCATGTTTCTTCTTACAAATTCACACAGCAATGCACAAGGTATCACCTAGTAAGAACAAGATATATTGAATAAACAAAATCAACAACTGTGAATCTGGTATTGTTTGCAGGCTTCAGGGTAAGGCTCAGTGCAAAGCACGGTAAACAAAATGTAAAGATGATGCATTACTATAGAGTAAAGACCTTTGCGATAGGCTTCATACAACGAAACTAAAAAGATCATATGATATATGGACATAACATCTAGTACATCTCCTATTTGCATTTCACAGTGTTTGGTCATATTAATTAATCCCTACCCCTACTTTAATGTTGCAAAAGAGGCAAAATTGTTGTAGTGGATCACATCGATAAATGTAGTAGTGATAAGGTGAAGACAGAAATAGAACTAACACATTTTAAGCACAAGGCAACAAAAAAAGACAATTGAGTGCTGTGCAAACTTAAAAATCGAGCTTACTCGAAGGAGAAGAAGATGGCAACGGATGCCTCCCGCTTCTGTATGAGTGACCTGAGCGAGTTGGATAGGAAGAGGCAGTCAACATTGAGGAGGAACGCCATGAAAGAGACGATCCTGATGTGTGAGAGCAAGGACACTGAAGGTGTTGTCTCGATGTACTCGACCCTCTTCTGCGCCAGCCAGTGCAGTGCCTTGATAAAGAGCAGCGCAGCAACCATGGCGAGGAAAGAGACTGAGAAGTCCTGCCGGAAGATGGTGACTGCAAAGAGAATCTCAACGACCTCCCGCCAGGACTGCTCGTTGAGGCGCTCGACCTCGGCCTCCCGGAGCGATCCCAGGAAGAGGCGCTTGACGAGCTGCCAGGCGACGCACATGGCAACAAAGCCCATGTTGAGGAGCAAGACAAAGCAGATCTTGGAGGTGGAGAGGTAGACCATGGCCGGGTAGAACTGCTCCCGGCTGCTGAAGGCGTAGTACACCGCCGAAGCCGTCGCCAGCAGGCTGAACGCCGCGAACGTCTCAAGACGGATCATCTTCACCTCCGGAGCTGACGCCCCCGCCCGCAAAAAGAATCCGCAACAAAACCGCACCACAGCACGCCACCACCGAATCGGATAACTAGAAAGAAAGAAATCCAAATTAGTATCAAGCAGAATACGAAAAATGATCTCCAAAATCAGCCCGCAAATCGAAACCCTAAGTAATTAGGCGGGCGGCTTCCCCCTTATGAAGCAATCACCTGATCGACGCGAGCGCGAGCGCGGTGGAGGTCGGCTCTAGGAGAGATTGGACAGGGTCCACAGGAACGCCATGCCGGGAGTCTTCGATGAAAGTGGATGCACACTCGGTCGCCCCTGCGATTTTGGGAGGAAGAAAGGGTTTGGATTTTGGAATTTACTTTCCTTTTCTTTTTATTTTTCTTCTTTTCTATTTCTACTACCTCCAACTCCAAGATGTTCAGAATCTATATTCGGTGTCCGCATTTAACTTATCAGATTTAAATTTATATTATTCTTTTAAATCTATAAACCCTACTAGATGCTTTATCTTTTCATATAAAGAAGTCCGCATCATTTTCTAATAAGATCCTGTTTAGTACAATTTCGGCTTTATTAGTGAACTTGTTACCAGCTCAACATGTTTTTTTAAATTCATGTTCCATGTAGATCAAGTACTTGTCTATAGAATTGGCTACAAGTTAAAAAAAAGAACTGGCAGAATCAATAGTTTTTTGAATGGAACAGGCTGTATGCATACAAAGCGAATTGGCTTCACACTTGAAGCTGCCCACCAATACGTTATTCCATTCCATGCAAATCAACATAGTAGTCTTCTTTATGGAGACAAAGATACATGCTCATGATGATCTAGAAAAGACAGATTGCATTTGTAAGGCCATTGCGGAACCTATCCATGTTCCGATCATTGGTTGAAAAAGTTGATGTATCACTTGCATTCAGTGAAGCCATGTGCTTTTTATACTTTCAGGTATAGTGGGCACATAATCAAGATTGCAATTATATTTTCTAAAATGTTGTCATCAAAGTGGAGAGTTCTAAAAATGCCAAGTTACCCAACGACAAGCAAAAGATTATTGTCGCTGCAACAATGTGCCTACATAACTTTATTCGTGCCCAATACTTGAATGCGAATGGTTAAAGAGCTCTTGCTTAGCACTTGTGCATCACCCCTCCTCCAATCTGGCACATGATACCTTTCACTTTTGTATGGAGCTGAGTATTAGGGTCTATTTGGATACCCGACATTAATAACATAATATTTTTAAAGTATTCTGAAAATTCCAACCACATACTTGTGAAAAAATTAATGTAATCTGTACATACCTAAAAGGGGTGTGGGAATTGGTGATCATGATCTGTCTAATTGCATGAAAGAGCATAGCAAGGACGTTTTGCGTCGGTTTCCCACTTCGATCAATGTATCTAATTTCATCATCCGGAGGTAGGGTTGCTAAGATATGCACTCCAATGAAATCTTTAAAATAAGGCGTCATTCTACTATCATTAGTAAGCCTAGAGTATGTTGTAGAGAAGTTCGGATCAATAGGCCTTATGTAGTCCTCACATTTCACCAAACAAATCAAGACCTCATTAAATTTTCAACTGATTGTCTCTAAAGAATGCTTCAAAATGCCATGTAAAGTACTTATGGACATGTCATGCCCACAAAACTAATAGAAACATAACTAGTGACTCCATGGAATTCATGTGAAGTGATGACTCAAAACCATATTTACTCACTAACAAGTTATGCAGCCTATCAAACAATGATGCATCCATTCTAAACATTTTATGGGATTCACCTGGGGTGTTTAGTGTCTCTAGTGTAAAACCAAAACCCGATTGTGCGAGAATTCTCGCTTCATTCTTGTCAAGATATGTCATGTAGTACTTGATTGCTATAGTTGCACTAGCAACCAAATTGTTTTGGTTAGACAACAACACTTGCATAGTATTTGAAATCCGATCGTCGAATTACTGTCATCTGTGTCAGAATCATAATATGATCTGTACACAACAATAAAAATAACCATCATTAATGAACCAAACAATCGATCCACGTTATAGTCATAGCATATTAATAAATTCGTCTAAACATATCAACAAATAAAAAGCATAAATTATGTTGCACTACTTAGACACATTATAGTCATCCTCTCAAGATTGTCTTGCACTACTTGGACACATTAAAGTTATCGACTCATGATTGTGTTGCACTACTTAGAGACATCATCCCTAGTCATCCACTCATACTTTCTCCACAACCAATCAAACCTATCCTCTGGAGTTTTTAATGTCATGAACATTTCTCTCTTGACCCTCTTGGTAAAAACAATAGTTGCAATGAAGTGCTCATTTGATCTTGGAGCAGCACCACTCCACAACCAAGGCCATTACATCATCTATGGAACATCCAGATCCGTCACCCCTCTTTGCGACAGCCTCGTAGGAAGCAGTTGTCCTCTCGTTCATCTCCACTATTTTTTCAAACTGTTCCTAAAACCAACAACCAGAACTTGTCTTTGATTTCTTTCCTTTGCTGTTAAAACCTCATCCACTCTTCTTCCCCCTCGCACTACTAGTAGGAGTCTCTAGTTCTGGGTCATTATCATTCTCATTTTCAGCTTCGTCTTCACCGTTAGCTTGAGAAGTGTCACATGACAAATTAGCCAGAGATGGTGGTACATGTGGCAGAACCTTCTAAATTATATGGCCCACAAGCACCTGACATTGTCCCTAAGACTTCTGTCGTCCATGCTTGTACACCACATAATCTAGAATGTTCCGTCGGGTGGATCCCCGATAAATCACGATTCCTCCAGGATCGATACTTACAGAGACATTACAGTATTACAACAGTTTTCATACACAAATACCAGAGCAGCGGAAGACTTACAATAACTTAATTTACAAACCATTTGATAAACTTATACAAACCAGAGTGTTATTATTACAAAACAGTGGAAGTATCATTACTTAACCTTATTATATTCACACAACAAAATATGCACTGCCCACGGGCCACACAACCTATTCCTCGGCAGACTCTTCCTCGATCACCGTCATGCAACAAGGGCCGTAGCACACTTGTTCACACGGTTCACCTGCAACAGGGGTTCAACAAACTCTGAGTACAAAAAGTACTCCGCAAGACTTACCCGACTAAAAAAAATTGGGGAGAAGACTCAGGAATGCTGGCTAGTAGGAATCAAGGTGAGGCTTTAGTAAGATCAAATGACACCTTTGCAAAAAGAGACTAAGCCAGTCCTTACTTTACTACAACAATCACTTGTCAACCATGTAACGGATTCAAAACTTCTCAATCTCATCAACTTTCATCATTACTACGATGCTGGTGCGAGGATCAAGTCTCCCATATCGTGGAGCAACGACGATTCGAATCGCTTTATATACCCAGCTGGGGCTTCCTAGCCACACGATGTATGCAGGACCAAACATCTTACATACATCAACTCACGCTTGTATTTCTCCCTGCAAGAACGGGTCCTAACCACGAGAGCACGGTACACCATCTCCCTACGCCGTCTGTACGTCGACAGTACGCTCGTAGTGTGAGTACCCGCTACTTCCCGTCCCGGTGTCCGTCCTCGTCACGGATAGTACAAGGGAGCTTACCACCATTAGCATGCGACTAGTACTATCCAATAACCTCATGATCCAAGGGCCAAGACAACGAACGGTGCTTAACCGACTTACAAGTGGACGACACTACACCAGGGCTCTAGCCCATCCTGGTGCAAGTCACTCCACCCGGTCTCAATTTACTCATCATCATGTTGTTGTGGTGTACCCTTGACCCCGTCGGAACAAGGATAAACAACAAGCAACATCAAGTTTTCGTAACTTCCCTTCAGAGGGTATTGTTATCACACTTTTGAAAACAATTTCTGAAAACCCTACACTAGTAGCAAGACTAAGCGTATACTAAGCATTTCGAAATCCAAGCAGGTATCCAGGGTAATATATCAAGGTACGGTAAATGCATCAAAGTAGGATATCACACAACTCCTAACATCTAATGCATTATCTCAGGAACATAAAATATAAAGCTTTTCGAAATACAACGAATTGTTTAAATGCATCCGGGGCTTGCCTTGGGGCTTGATGAAGTGAGGTTCCACTATACAAGTACCAAGATCCGAAGGTCATTAGGGTTATTAGGGTTAATGACCTAGGGTCATCACTCAATCTCAAAATCAAGCAACTCTAATAGTGATTAAGGTTAATTGCTAATTTATTAACCATTTTCACAGTTGTTGAAAGCCGCTAATTAATTTGCTAATTGGAGATTAATTAAACCCTAATTAACCAAAGAATTAATTAATTAAACATTCATTAAACAAGGTATTAATTAAGCATAATACAAAAATTAGTCAAAACAGGGCCAAACTTCATAATTAAGATCATCATCATCTAACTAGCACACAAAACAAATTTCATGATTTTTGGACTTATATTTTAATTATTAAAAATCATTGAAGTGACACTTATTAATTTAAAGAGCAAATTATAGCACAATTAAATTTTTTTAGAAAACCAGAGTTAGCATTTTTCCTTGACAGAGCATAGCACATGGAGCACAGACATATTTTTGTTGCATTTTTATCTGCCCAAATAAAATTATAACAAAAAGATGAAAACCATGCTTTGGAAATTAAATTGGAAAAAGAAAACATTTTTCTCTCTCCCGTGGGCTCACTGTGCGGCCCGTTGGCTTGCTCGGCCTAGCTCCACAGCGCCCGCGCGGCTCTCCCTCTTTCTCTCTCACTGACACGCGGGGCCCGGGCGCCAGTTTCTTCTTCCTCCCTCATTTCCTCTCCGGTGCACAGTGAAACGACGGCGGCCGGCAGCGGATTCCGGCCAATGGGCGCTCCTCCCGACGCAACCAACTACACGGCGAACTCTTCTCATCAAACCGCGTCCAACGAGCTACTTTACGGCCCTCCCAACCTCGAGGCTCTCCGAGAGATAACCACGGCGGACGGTGGCGCCTGGCGAGCTGCGCCCCGAGCTCACGGGAGCTTCTCCGGCGACCCAGAGCACTCCAGCGCGGTCGGTGGAGCAAGCCCGGACTCAAGATGACCTGACAGCGACTTCGGGCCGCGCCGTATACGCCTGGCGACGATCGTGACACGGGCGGCACGGCGGAGCTCGTCGGGGAGTCGCCGTTCCGGCCAACTCAGCGCGACGTTAACGCAATCAACACATTGACAAGACACAGGGGCTCAACGTGACTTCAAAACAAAAGAGAGGTGGGCTCGGGGACGGGCGGAGAGTAGTTGACGGTGGTGAGCACTCGACGGCGAGACGGCGTTCCGACGCACTGAGGCCTCGGCTGTGGCAACAAGGAGATCGACCACGATCAGGGAGTCAAGGCGAAGCTAGCAAAGCAATCGGTTGGACTGGAGATGCTCGGACGAACTCTGGCAAGGGGCGGATGGCTTACGGCGGCGCTGATGACCGTGGCCGAGGAAGACGATGGCGGACAAGCAGCTCAGGCGATCTCATGGTTCGATTAGCGACTCAACACGTGTGCAGGGAGGTGGCGGAGCTGTGTGCAAGCGAATTGGATCGGTGGTGGAGTGAGCGGTGTGAATTTTGCAACCAAGAGCGACGGCCGGCGGTGAGCAAATGAGAGAAAAAAGAGAGGAATTGACGGCCGTCATTGGGTTTTTATAGGGCAAGGGTGAAATTTGGGACAGTGGAAGGAGGATTCACGGCGATGTCGAGCAGGTTGGCGGCGCGCGAGAGCCGGAAGACACCGGAACGGCCACGGCGATGGCGGTCGGCCGGCCGGCATGGGCGGCCGGGCGAGGTGGCATACCCCCTGTTCATCTATGTGCAGTGCCAGCCAACACATCCCTTCCCTTTTCAAATTACTTCAAAAAAATTTAAATACAAGTTGAAAATCTTCCAAAATATAGATTGTTCAAAATTTAATTCTCTACAACTTTCATTTAAGAAGTTTTGTCAGATTCCAAATAATTTTTGAATTTGAAATTCAAATTTTAAAAAGGGACAAAACCCTAACCTTTAGGATTTCAAAATTACTTTCAAATTTTGAATAAAAGATGAAAATCACCTAAAATAAAAAAAGTTGTTCCATTTCTCAAGATCTACAACTTTTATTTAGAGAGTTTTTCATGAAACTGAATAGATTTTGAATTAGAGTTTAAAAGTCAAGAAGGGACATTTTCCAATTTGGAGAACTTTTGAAATTAATTTAAATTTTATTCAAAAACTTGAAAAACTTTATATACCAAAGTTGTAGAGCTCAAAGAGATGTACAAACTATATTTTTGGAGTTTTCCCAAATTTTGAATATTTTGAGATGAAATTGAAAAGGGGGCAGTTTTACTTTAAATTTCAAGCTTTTGAGAAGGATTTTCAAATTGAATCTTTGGGCAATTAATTAATGATGTTGTGACACTTTTCAAACCCAACCAATGACATATTTTCAAAGTACAAAGTTCATACTTTGAAATAGTGCCCATGGTTAGCAACTTTTATTTATAAAATTAATTATGGTTAGCTCCTCAAAATTGAAAGTGAAATTCAAATTCCAACACTTAGCCAATTGAGCTAGGGTTTGGGATTTGAATTCCAAATTCAAATTTGATTCTTCCTTGTACTTCATTTGACTTATAAAACATCTTTGGGGTGTAAGTTAGAGTTAGCTAAGCACTTGTACACACCAAGGTTACTTTTAGTTGATTATTTTTATAAACCAAATTAAACATGTGAGTGGAATTTAAATGGTAAACACATACACATATGATATAGAAGAGCTCAAACAAACCCTAGAATTGTAAACTCATTTTTGTCATTTGCGTTAGGGTTATCTAATCATGAATGCTTATGCAATGATGATGATGACATGGCGGGTTTTGGATTAACGTAACAATTGGAGGTGTTACATTATATTCCCAACAAAAGGAATCTCGTCCCGAGATTCAAAGCTTAGGAGCTAAGTAATGGAAAAGAAAATGTATCAAGTAGACACATCTTACATGGTTTCATAAGAGGTAGAAGGGTTCATATTACAAGTCTCATATTTTCGGAAAGTCATAATTCTTAGAAACGAATCGTGACTTAGGAGAAGGAAGGAAGAAACTCCGGGAAATGCTCATTCAAGAACTCCTCAGACTCCCAGGTTGCTTCATTCTCAGAGTGTTGATTCCACTGAACTTTATAAAATCTTCTTATTTGCTGCGGGTAACTTTGATCCTTTACGATCAAAAATTTTGACCAGGATATTCGGCACATGTCAAGTCGGGCTCAAGTGCGACACCTTCAATGTCAATAATTTTGTCGGTACTCGCAAACACTTTTTCGATTCGGATACATGGAACACATTGTACACAAGAGATAAGCGCTCGTAGATTCAATCGATATGCGACCTTCCCACCTTTGTTCAATGATTTAAAATGGACCGATGTATCGAGGTGCCAACTTTCCTTTGACCCCAAAATGGTCCACACCCTTCATGGGAGATACCTTCGGGTATACAAAGTCTCCGACCTTAAATGCTAAAGGTCGACGACGACGGTCCGCATAGCTTTTACGTCGAGGCGAGGCTATTTTCAGATTTGCTTGAATTTGTCTAATCTTATCTTCGGTTTTTTTAACTAAATCAACTCCATAGAACCATCTTTCTCACTGGTTCGGACCAATTGAGGGGAGTACGACATCGGTGGCCATATAAAGCTTCAAATGGTGCCATTTTGAGACTCTCTTGATAACTATTGTTGTAAGCAAACTACGCTAATAGCAAACACTCATCCCATCTTTGAAGAATAAGTCGGTACACAAGACCTTAACATATCTTCAAGAATTTGATTTACCCTTTCGGTCGCCCCCTCCGGTTTGCGGATGATAAGCGATCTTGTATAATAAATTAGTACCTGTGGTCTCATGGAATTTACGCGAGAATTTAGCAATAAACGTGTACCCCTATCTGTGACAATAGACTTTGGTACTCCATGCAAACACATGATTCGATCTATGTATAACTAAGCATAATGAGGTGCTCGGTAAACATTCTTCACTGGTATAAAATAGGCCGACTTGGTCAAACGATCAACAATGACCCATATGGAATCATAGCCTCTGGCTGTTATAGGCAAACCAATAATAAAGTCCATACTAATATCTTCTCACTTCCATGCTAGAATTGGCAAAGGCTGCAACATTCCGGCAGTCTTCAGATGTATAGCTTTAACCTTTTGACAAGTATCACATCTTGCAACATATCAAGCTATCTCGATTTTTATTTTGGTCCACCAAAATCTCTGCCTCAAGTCTTGATACATCTTATTACTACCTGGATGAATCGAGAATCGGTTAGGTGAGCTTCATCAAGAATCAACTGCTGCGAGCTCGGGAACTTTCGAACAACCGAGGGCGATTCTTGAACAATAACACATTATTATCATCAAGACGGAAGCAAGATGCTTGCCCTGATCGAACCTTTTCCCTAATATGCTTGAGACCCTTGCTTTCTCGCTGAGCTGCAATAATCTGCTCTTGAATAGAAGAGTGTACTGTGATATCATTTAGACTACCTTGAGAAATCATATCAATATTCAATCTTTCTAACTCTTGACACAGACTCAGATTCACCGGGCGTAATGACAAAGACAATTGCACTGATTCTTTCGACTAAGAGCATCAGCAACCACATTAGCTTTACCAGGATGATAATGTACTTCAAGATTATAGTCTTTGATTAATTCAAGCCATCTTCTCTGCCTCATATTTAACTCAGACTGTGTAAAGATATATTTCAAACTTTTGTGATCACTATAGATATGACAAGGATTGCCCAACAGATAGTGCCTCCATATCTTCAGAGCATGCACGACTGCAGCTAACTCAAGATCATGAGTTGGGTAATGCTCTTCATGCTGTTTCAACTGCCTTGAGGCATAAGCAATGACTTTGCCTTCTTGCATCAATACACACCCAATGCCGATGCCAGATGCATCACAATAGATATCAAATGGCTTTTCAATATCCGGCTGAGCTAGGATTGGGGCAGTAGTCAAAAGATCTTTTAATTTGTGGAAGGCTTGCTCACATTCAGATGACCATCAGAATTTGGTTTGGTTTTTTAGAAGTTCAGTGATTGGCTTGGCTATTTTGAAGAAGTCAGGAATGAAACGACGGTAATATCCCGCCATTCCGAGAAAGCTACGAACTTGATGAACACTGATAGGTGGCTTCCAGTTAAGGGTGTCTTGGACTTTGCTAGGGTCAACTGCGACACCCTCGGCAGATAAGACATGACTAAGAAATTTGACTTCACTAAGCCAAAACTCGCATTTACTAAATTTGGCGTAAAGCTGATGTTCTCAGAGACGAGTCAAAACAGTACGGAGATGCTCCGCATGTTCTTCTTTGGTTTTAGAATATATAAGGATGTCGTCAATGAAAACCACGACGAAGCGATCGAGCTCGGGCATAAACACCGAGTTCATCAGATACATAAAATGGGCTGGAGCATTAGTAAGCCCAAATGACATCACAAGATATTCATATAGGCCGTATCTGGTGGTGAAGGCGGTTTTTAGGAATATCTTCGGGCCCGATTCGGTTTGATGATAACTGGACCTAAGATCAATCTTGGAGAACACCTTGGCTCCCGCAAGTTGGTCAAAAAAGAAGATCTATGCGAGGGAGGGATATTTATTTTTGATGGTCACCTCATTCGGTGGGACGATAGTCCACACACATTCTCAGAGTCTGATCCTTCTTTTTCACAAAGACAGCAGGACAACCCCACGGTGATGAACTAGGTCTAATAAAACCTTTGTCCAGCAATTCTTTCAAAGTGAGTTTTCAATTCGGCTAATTCTTTTGGGGGCATCCTATAAGCTCTTCGGGATACTGGTGCAGTACCCGGCTTTAACTCAATTACAAACTCAACGTCTCTCTCTGGTGGTAACCCAGGCAAATCCTTAGGAAACACATCTAGGAACTCACAGACCACAGGTATATCTTTGATTTCTTGCACTGCAGTTGCATTAACTGTCTCAACTGCTCTCTTGGGGCTTGGGAATTGGATAAGAAGAGGAGACTGATTATCAGACAAGAACAACTTAATGGTTCTATTCAGTGCATCTATCACAGCGCCATAATGGCGTAACCAATTCATTCCAAGGATCACGTCTATATTCTGATCCTTTAGTACTATCAGGTCCGTGGGATAGAGATACCCACCAAGAGATATAGGAACCTGATATACCATTTCCCGTGTGTGTATACGCCCTCCCGGTGATTGCACCAAAAACTCATCTTTAATTTCTTTTATGGGGATTTCATGCTTTGTAACAAAAGTACGGTTGATGAATGTATGTGATGCACCAGAATCAAATAATGTAATTGCAGGGTGACTGGCAACAGGGAACATACCCATTAGTACAGGCTCTCCTTCAAGAACGTCCCATGTCTGGACTTGATACACACGTCCGGTTTTCTTTCCGGTATTCACCCTTGGGGCATGCTGTGAACTACCCCTGCCCTGACTCTGGTGCTGCTGACTGCCGGATCCTTGTTGAAAATTAGAAATATTTCTTTTGGGATACGGACAGTTTCGAGCAATGTGTCCGGACCGGTTACAATTGAAACACGGACCGAGACCGATTGGGAGGATTACGGAAGTGGGTGGGGTTGTGTTTCGAACACCACGGGTGCTTCGGCTGGCTTTGGGGATAAGTTATGGCGGCGAGGCGAGTGTACACTGTTGCCTTTGGGCTTGCTTTTACTTGTGGTGGGTAGGGATAGGATTGAGGGGGCTTTCTTTGGGGCCGCGGATAACGGAACGGCCGGCGATTGTCTTGAGTGGGATGAAAGATAACCTTAAAGGCGCTTTTGGATTTCGCCGGGGCGGTCTAGGAAAAGCACGTCTTTCTTCGTTCTTCTGTTTTAGCAGGGATCTTTCATAGGAGATTGCAATATCCACTGCCTCATAGAAGGTGGCATTTGGATTTACATTAAGGTGGGTTTTAATATCACTCTTTAAGCCCCTGAGAAAACACTTCTTCTTCTTTTTGTCAGTATCCACATGTTCCGGTGCATACTGTGATAGATGACTAAACAAGTTCACATCCTGCACCACTGATCATCCACCCTGTTTCAGAGCCAGAAATTCTTCCAGCTTTGCTTGCATTACCCCGTCAAGAATGAAATGCTGACGGAATGCATCTTGGAACATGGCCCAAGTGACTTCTTTGTCCGACCGGGCCGACGTGTTAGAAAGTTTGCCCACCATCTTTGATCACGGGGGCCTCTCAAGCTGTTGGGCGGCAAATTTGGGTTTTAACAGTGCGGACAACCCTCTAACAGGTCAAACTTTTGATCTATCACACGAAGCCAATCATTGGCCTCTAAGGGATCCTCAGACTTAGTGAAAAAACTCGGACGGGTTTTACGTAAAGTCCGCATACGTGATCTCGTCGTGATTACGGCGGCCACGATTCTCATGGGGTGCATCGCGATTTTGTGACTTATTTCCCGTAGCGAGACGGGCATTCTCGATGGTGGCATTTACTAAGGTCGCCTTTGCCCGACAAAGTGCGTACGTGGTGCGGGTGGTGTCTGCAAGGGGCCTCACCTCCCTCTTGTGAAGAACCAAAGACGAGAATGGCTAGACATCCATTATAAACAAGATCATATTTATTCATAAGAAGATTTATTAAACTTTAAAACATTAGTACAAACCAGTCACACATGGGTTCACTTATTCATATTACAGGTCTGCTCGTAGGCCGGACATACCCAGGTTGACTATTTAGCACATAAGGATAACTATATTACACATCCCTCTCAGGGAACTCAGGCATCTGACTCATTGCCCGCGATGGACTCGTAGTCCTCGTCTGCCTCGGGCTCCTCAGTCGGTGACGGGTACACCTCCGGTGACTCCACGGATCCCAAGTCGTCCGTGGCTACCTGCTGCTGGTACAGAGGGTCGTGGAGGTTGTACTGATGATGGACTTCCTCGTGTAGAGCTGCATTGTAGGCTTGGAGATCATCTATCTGAGCCTGCAACTCTGCTATGTAATCGTACCCGTCATTCCTTTGATGCCTCATAACCTCCAGCTCTTGCTGAAGACGGGCAATGGTATCTTGGAGCTTGTGGATGGTCCAAAGGTCCGACTGCTCCTGCCTCATCTGATCGGCTAATTCGGACTTCAACTCGTCCTTCTCGGCAAGTGCTATCCCGCGCTCCTTGGTGACGGTAGCTAACTCAGCAGACAACTCAGCTATCTTCTACTTTTTGGTTATCTTCTTCTCAGGTTTTGGCTCGCTCGGTCCGGCCTCAGCATCATTACTGCGTGGTGCCAACTGGTGGCGTGGCACACCCTTAGAGCCGGTCATCTTCTTGCGATGCAGCAGTACGTGCCATCCTGTAGGAAAGATAGAGACTATAAGATTGAGAGCCTTAGGGTTAGCAAGAATAGGATTGATTTTACTTAGTCCAACCACTTTTTATCGGGGATTATGAATTTAAGCAAGTGAATTAAACATGATGCATGATCGAACCTACGGATCAAGCAAAAACTTTTTAAACTCATATAAGCATACTTTTAGTAATATAGGGCAAAAAGAAAATAACATGATACTCCGCTTAAGACTCTTTGTAAATAGCACCTAGAAAGGCTGCTAGAAAGAATTAAGACGGACAAAAAAGCAAACCACCTTTAACTTTTAGATCCAAAACATTTTGAACTTTTAAAAAGTAATACCGTGAGTATCTTTGTAAGTACCGCCTCGATACCCTTTGTGGCGTAACCTTCTAAATTATATGGCCCATAAGCACCTGACATTGTCCCTAAGACTTCTGTTGTCCATGCTTGTACACCACATAACCTAGAATGTTCCGTCGGGTGGATCCCCGATAAACCACGATTCCTCTAGGATCGATACTTACGAGAGACATCACAAGATTACAATAGGTTTCATACACAAATACCCCGAGGTAGCGGAAGACTTACAATAACTTAATTTACAAACCATTTGATAAACTTATACAAACCGGAGTGTTATTATTACAAAAAAACGGAAGAAGTATCATTACTTAACCTTATTATATTCACACAACAAAATATGCCCCCGCCCACGGGCCACACAACCTATTCCTCGGCGGACTCTTTTCGATCACCGTCATGCAACAAGGGCCGTAGCACACTTGTTTACACGGTTCACCTGTAACAGGGGTTCAACAAACCCTGAGTACAAAAAGTACTCCGCAAGACTTACCCGACTAAAAAAATTTAGGGAGAAGACTCAGGAATGCTGGCTAGTTGGAATCAAGGCGAGGCTTTACCAAGATCAAATGACACCTTTGCAAAAAGAGACTAAGCCAGTCCTTACTTTACTACAGCAATCACTTGTCAACCATGTAACGGATTCAAAACTTCTTAATCTCATCAACTTTCATCATTACTACGATGCTGGTGCGAGGATCAAGTCTCCCATATTGTGGAGCAACGACGATTCGAATCGCTTTATATACCCAGCTGGGGCTTCCTAGCCACACGATGTATGCAGGACCAAACATCTTACATATATCAACTCACGCTTGTATTTCTCCCTGCAAGAACGGGTCCTAGCCACGAGAGCACGGTACACCATCTCCCTACGCCGTCTGTACATCGACGGTGCGCCCGTAGTGTGGGTACCCGCTACTTCCCGTCCCGGTGTCCGTCCTCGTCACGGATAGTACAAGGGAGCTTACCGCCATTAGCATGCGACTAGTACTATCCAATAACCTCATGATCCAAGGGCCAAGACAACGAACGATGCTTAACCGACTCACAAGTGGACGACACTACACCAGGGCTCTAGCCCATTCTGGTGCAAGTCACTCCACCCGGTCTCAATTTACTCATCATCATGTTCTTGTGGTGTACCCTTGACCCCGTCGGAACAAGGATAAACAACAAGCAACATCAAGTTTTCGTAACTTCCCTTCAGAGGGTATTGTTATCACACTTTTGAAAACAATTTCTCAAAACCCTACACTAGTAGCAAGACTAAGCGTATACTAAGCATTTCGAAATCCAAGCAGGTATCCAGGGTAATATATCAAGGTACAGTAAATGCATCAAAGTAGGATATCACACAACTCCTAACATCTAATGCATCATCTCAGGAACATAAAATATAAAGCTTTTCGAAATACAACGAATTGTTTAAATGCATCCGGGGCTTGCCTTGGGGCTCGATGAAGTGAGGTTCCACTATACAAGTACCAAGATCCAATCCCACTTCCTCACGAGGATCACCTTCTTCAAGAACAGGAGTTGGATCAACTCCCTCCTCAGGTCCGATAGCTACACGACAAAGATGCATGATTACAATGCAGTAATAAAGACATGCGATAATGATGCAATGACAACTAGCCTATCTTGAGTACAACTTTCCTTCACGGTAACGTTGCATTATGGAAGTATAACTAGCGTCGACGACGACGGACTAACGATCACGCAATCAACATGAAATGCCGAAGGTAATTAGGGTTAATGACCTAGGGTCATCACTCAATCCCAAAATCAAGCAACTCTAATAGTGATTAAGGTTAATTGCTAATTTATTAACCATTTTTATAGTTGTTGAAAGCCGCTAATTAATTTGCTAATTGGAGATTAATTAAACCCTAATTAACCAAAGAATTAATTAATTAAACATTCATTAAACAAGGTATTAATTAAGCATAATACAAAAATTAGTCAAAACAAGGCCAAACTTCATAATTAAGATCATCATCATCTAACTAGCGCACAAAACAAATTTCATGATTTTTGGACTTATATTTTAATTATTAAAAATCATTGAAGTGACACTTATTAATTTAAAGAGCAAATTATAGCACAATTAATTTTTTTTTTAGAAAACTAGAGTTAGCATTTTTCCTTGACAGAGCACAGCACATGGAGCACAGACATATTTTTGTTGCATTTTTATCTACCCAAATAAAATTATAACAAAAAAGATGAAAACCATGCTTTGGAAATTAAATTGGAAAAAGAAAACATTTTTCTCTCTCCCCGTGGGCTCACCATGGCGGCCCGCTGGCTTGCTCGGCCCGGCTCCACAGCGCCCGTAGCGGCTCTCCCTCTTTTCTCTCTCACGACACACGGGGCCGGCGCGGTTTCTTCTTCCTCCCTCATTTCCTCTCCGGTGCACAGTGAAACGACGGCGGCCGACGGCGGTTCTGGCCAATAGCTGCTCCTCCGACGCAACCAACTACACCGGCGAACTCTCATCAAACCGCGTCCAACGAGCTACTTTACGGCCCTCCCCAACCTCCAGAGCGCTCTCAGAGATAACCACGGCGGACGGTGGCGCACGGCGAATCGCGATCGAGCTCACTGAGCTTCTCGGCGACGCCGAGCACTCGACGCGGTCAGTGGAGCAAGGCGGACTCAAGATGACCGCGAACGTGACTTCGAGTCCGGCGCCGTATACGCCGCGGCGATGATCGTGACACGGGCGGCACGGCGGAGCTCGTCGAGGAGTCGCCCGTTCGGCCAACTTAGCGCGACGTTAACGCAACCAACACCTTGACAAGACACAGGGGCTCACCGTGACTTCAAAACAAAAGAGAGGTGGGCTCGGGGGCATGTGAGGAAGAAGCGGTGATGGTGGCGGCGGCAATGCCAAGTGAGCACTCGATGGCGTTCCGACGCACTGAGGCCTCGGCTGTGGCAACAAGGAGATCGACCACGATCAGGGAGTCAAGGCGAAGCTAGCAAAGCAATCGGTTGGACTGGAGATGCTCGGATGAACTCTGGCAAGGGGTGGATGGCTTACGGTAGCGCTGATGACCGTGGCCGAGGAAGACGACGGCGGACAAGCAGCTCAGGCGATCTCACGGTTCGATTAGCGACTCAACACGTGCGCAGGGAGGTGGCGGAGCTGTGTGCAAGCGAATTGGATCGGTGGTGGAGTGAGCGGTGTGAATTTTGCAACCAAGGGCGACGGCCAGGTGAGCAAAGGAGAGAAAAAGAGAGGAATTAATGGGCGTCGCTGGGTTTTATAGGGCAAGGGTGAGCCGGACGGATGGAAGGAGGATTCACGATGATGTCGAGCTGGTTGGCTACGCGCCGAGAGCCGGAAGACACCGAACGGGCGACGGCGACGACGGGTCGACCAAATTTATGGGCGGTACGGCGAGGTGGCATACCCCCCTGTTCATCTATCGTAGCGAGCGACATCCCTTCCCTTTTCAAATTACTTCAAAAAAATTTGAATACAAATTGAATCTTCCAAAATACAGATTGTTCAAAATTTAATTCTCTACAACTTTCATTTAAGAAGTTTTATCAGATTCTAAATAATTTTTGAATTTAAAATTCAAATTTGAAAATAGGACAAAACCCTAACCTTTAGGATTTCAAAATTACTTTCAAATTTTGAATAAAAGATGAAAATCTCCCAAAATAAAAGTTGTTCCATTTCTTAAGATCTACAACTTTCATTTAGAGAGTTTTTTTCATGAAACTGAATAGATTTTGAATTAGAGTTTAAAAGTCAAGAAGAGATATTTTCCAATTTGGAGAACTTTTGAAATTAATTTAAATTTTATTCAAAAACTTGAAAAAAACTTTATATGCCAAAGTTGTAGAGCTCAAAGAGATGTACAAACTGTATTTTTGGTGTTTTCCTAAATTTTGAATATTTTGAGATGAAATTGAAAAGGGGGCAGTTTTACTTTAAATTTTAAGCTTTTGAGAAGGATTTTCAAATTGAATCTTTGGGCAATTAATTAATGATGTTGTGACACTTTTCAAACCCAACCAATGATATATTTTCAAAGTACAAAGTTCATACTTTGAATAGTGCCCATGGTTAGCAACTTTTATTTATAAAATTAATTATGGTTAGCTCCTCAAAATTGAAAGTGAAATTCAAATTCCAACACTTAGCCAATTGAGCTAGGGTTTGGGATTTGAATTCCAAATTCAAATTTGATTCTTCCTTGCACTTCATTTGACTTATAAAACATTTTTTTGGGGTGTAAGTTAGAGTTAGCCAAGCACTTGTACACACCAAGGTTACTTTTAGTTGATTATTTTTATAAACCAAATTAAACATGTGAGTGGAATTTAAATGGTAAACACATACACATATGATATAGAAGAGCTCAAACAAACCC
>JADLZL010005437.1:0-33451 GCA_015844335.1 Chrysopogon serrulatus | reverse complement strand
ATTCAATTCAGCTAATACTAGTCTTAGAGAGGGCGAGAGGCCCACTTTAGGCTTGCGGTGCTGTGTACACCTTGGGTGGCCCATCTTGTTGCTTGTTGCGGTCTTTGATCAGTGCTGCTCAATGCTCATAGTCAGTCGCGCGTTCATCTACAGTGGTTTTGTGCACGCGTTTTTAAGGGAAACTTGCTTAGTGCTCCTTCTTAAAAAAGAAACGTATCTATTGCAAACTAATTTCCGTGAAAATTAAATAAAACCATAAAAAGGTCATCTAAATTCACCAAAAAAAAACACATGTATATGATATGATGATACACAATCTTGCAAAATATCTTATCTAAACTTCGATTTCGTTTGTGAGATATAAAAATAACAAATTTGTACCAAATCATCCGGACAACTTTCTAACTTAAAATTTATTATTTTTATATCTCACAAACGAATTCGATTTTCGACAAGATATTTTGCAAGGTTTTATATCATCATATCATCTACATGTGAATTTTTTTGTGAATTTAGATGACTTTTTACCATGGTTTTGCATAAAGTTTTCACGGAAAGTTAGTTTGCACTAGACAATGTTCCTCCTAAAAAACCAACTTTTAATTTTTAACTTTTTTATGTTCGACTATTCGTCTTATTAAAAATTTTATATTTTAATAAATTATTATTATTAAATTATAACTAATGATAAAATAAATAACTATAACAAGATATATTTATATAAAAATTTAAAATAAAGTAAATAGCCAAACACTTTGTAAAAGGATGTCTTTTAGGACTGAGATAGTAACATTTATGATACCAAATAAGTATTATTAGATTCTTTGTTAGTTATACATATTTCATAGTATATATATTATTTGATTAAATTTAAAATACTTTATCTCTCTAAGAAAGTTTACAGTGACTTATAAGATGGAGAAAGTATATATATATATATATATATATATATATATATATATATATATATATATATATATATATATTCAAACAGAGGTATATAGGATATCTACTTGGCGCGCCAGCAGTTGGGTCCGCTGTCGCCGAAGAAAAGAACAGGCGTGACGTTTCCCGGGCGTAGCGGTGGGAACAAGAGCCAGCAGTCAAACGAGTAGAAGACGACGGACTTTCTGGTCACCGCCTTGTACATGAGAGTCAGGTACACCCTCATCTTCAGGTATACAGTAGCGTCCCTTCAGTCGCCAATCTTCGCCTCCGACCAGTCGGAGGCCAGTCACGCGCCGACCCCTGCTGAAGTGTTCCGCGTTTTTATTGTTGCTGCGCTTGTTTTCCTTGGCCCATTAGCGTGAGCTCTTGGGCTGCCGTGGCGTAGTGCGGACCTTGCCGGTGCGAGTCGAATGTCCCGCAGCATCTTTACCATCACGTCAAAGCTACGTCTGTTTCAACTGGCCTTCTTCCTATTTCATTTATTTTTTTTTTTTATTTCTCTGTTTTCCTTTCTTTTCTTTATTTGCTTCAATTTTCCCTTTTCCTTTTCTGTGGTCTTCTATTATTCTTTTGTTTCCTATTTCTATTTTTATCTTTTTGCTGTATGATTTTTTTTCCTCTTTTCCTCTCATTCATTTATTTTCTTTTTTTTTTTCTATTTCATGGTCCTTTGTCTTTCTTTATTATTTTATTTTTTTTGCTTTACTCTATTATTTTTTTTTTGTCTTCTTTGTATTTCCATATTTTTCTTTCTTTTGTCTATTTACCTTTGCTTTCTATTTTATTTTTATATAGATTCTTTTCATTTTGTTTCCATTTCCATTTTTATTTTATTCTGATTATTTTTTATTTTAATTATTTTTTATGCCGATAGTCGAGTAGTATGTATGTATGCAAACTTTTATATTTTTTTGTTCCTTATTTAAGTTTTAAAATTTTCTATATGTTTATAATTTATTGTTCATATTTTTATTTGTATATTTGTTTTTTATTTGAGTAATTAATTAGTATACTAATTTTATTTGTTTACTTTTTTATTTTTTTATTTCATGATTTACGTGATGTTCAAGCGAAGAAATATGTGATGTTCTATTTTATATTTTATAATTTTCGCATAGTCTATATGTGATGTTCAAGAATACATGTGTCGTATGCTCGTATTTTATTTTATTTTATTATTTTTCATTCATATTTTTTATTCGAAAGATTATATGGCATTTCTTTTCCTTTTCCTTATCCTTTGTCCTCGTTTGCCTCCCATTATAGATTTACTCTTTTAAATTCTATATTTGTATTAGTAATAATATTCTGTAATATACATACGATGTTCTATGATATGTTTTCTGGCGTTCACATAGAATAAGTTTAATGTTCTATGATTATCTTAAATTTTTTATTATTTGAGTAATTAATTGCTATGCTAATTTTATTTTTTTTTTTTTTTTTTATTTACATTTGATGATTTACATGATCTTCAAGCAAAGAAACATGTGATGTTCTATCTTGTATTTTTTAATGTTCGTATAGTCTAAATATGATGTTCTATGATATATTTATGATGCTTCGTAGTATACATGTGTTGTTGTATGCTATATTTTATTTTTATCATTCTTTTGTTTATATTTTTTATTTGGAAGACTACATGGCATTTCTCTTGCTTTTCCTTATCCTTTGTCCTTCTTGTTAGTTCTCCTCTTATGGATTTACTCTTTTTGATTTCTATATTTGTATAAGATAGATATAATGTTCTGTGACATACATATGATGTTCTATGATATGTTTTTTATGTTCACATAGAATAAGTTCAATGTTCTATGATTATCTTTAAGTAACATTTTAGTTATATAAGTAATATGCATGTGGTATATTTTCTCATACTCTGAATTATTTGGTATAGTTTATACGACCTTTCTTTTCTTTTGCTTATCTTTTTTTTTTTACTCTTATAATTTCTATATTTTTATAAGATGAATATTATGTTCATGTAGTATACATATGATGTTCTACAATATATTTTAGGATGTTTGTGTAATATAAGTTTAATGCTTCATAATTATTATCTTTAAGTATTCATATGTTACTTGTGAGATGTCGTGTGATATGCTTAGATTGAAGTATTATATATGTGATATATTTTCGGATTTAAATTGTTTGGTATGGTTCAACAATGAAAACATTTCATATTAGTTGCAAAAAATTCCTTTGTGGTGCAGTGGTAGGAAATTGATTTCTTGAAGCATGATTAAAACATGATGAGGTCTTGTGTTCAATTCCACCTACTCACTGTTTTTGGTGCAAGCTTATTTTCTATTTCCACTTTTTTTTTTCCTAGAGAAAAGGACGTGGTGTCTCTTTAAGCAAAGAATGGATGTGGTGTTTTTTTAGAAACAAGAACTGTTTTGGGGGCAAGATTGTTTTCTATTTCAACTTCCTTTTTTTTTTTGGAGAAAAGGACGTGGTGTTTTTTTAAGCAAAGAAAGGACCTGTTGCTTTTTTTTTTTTGAGAAACAAGAAAGGACGTGGTGCTGTACTGCTGTTGGACACGGAAATCTTCTTCGGCGAGAAGCAAGCGACGTGGGAGCCTTCGTGGGCCGCCGGACCTAAAACGGCCCAATTCGGAGCTCAGCACGAGCATCGCTGTGAGGCCTGCGGAGCGCCTTTTCTTTTTAATTTGGGCAGTGGAGCACGGGGTCGGCGAGGTGCCGGGTGCCGACCCGGCCGGACCCTAGCGCGCCCTCCCCCCCCCCCCCCCTCAGTCCGCTGCTCTGACAGCTCTATGGCCACCGCCAGTGGGTCTTGTACGACCACTGCACCTCGGAACGTCGGGTGCACAACCTGCATTTCATTAATTATCAATTAATTAATATCATTAATTCAGCTCATATTTATACACTATCTGACCAGGTTAATTCCGAGGAGTCACAAAAGTTTTTAATTTAACTAAACCTATGTAAGACTATGTAATAAGTATCATTGAATTAATTATATAATATATTTTTCTATAGCATACTCTTTCTATCTCTAAAAAAATAACGTGTAGCTTGATCAGGTTTGTAGAAAATGTTAAGAATATTTTATGTCTTTAAATAAATTTATTATGAAAATATATTCTATGATTATCTAATGGTAGAAATTATGCACCACAAATATTAATATTTTCTTATACATATTTAGTCAAAGTTATGAATATTTAACTTTTTTGGAAGTGAGGTTGACACTTTTATAGGCCAGAGGGAGTATCTATTTGAAGTCATAAATGCATCCTTTTAAGAACCAAGTAGTACTAGTCTTAATCTTATAATAATAATACTAAATGGAGACCTTCGATAGAGTCTTCACGTTAATCTTCACATGAGATGTGCTTGGGGGAAAAAAGATGGATCATAGAAAAACTTCATAATAACCAAAAACACTTGACACTTAATTTTCTAAACTCTAATCATAGCCATCAATAAGGCTAGCTAGTCACAGTGAAAGTTTTATGAGCATTATATAAGCTGTATATAGATAAAGAGAGACATGATAAAAGTTTTATAGAATGAATGAGTTTTATGAAGATGAAACCTATTTGCATTGTTTCTAACACATGGGATTCTTGAAAACTAGGATATGAAACCCCACTTGAGACATGCCTAATAACCATTATATCTACTCTTCTATCTCTGCCATTATTAAAAACATATAAAAGCAAATCTAAATCTACATCCCAATTATCAACTTCTACCATTATGTAAGATAAATATAAAATAGCACATAAATTTGTATCTACTTTGTACATTTGCAAAAAGATAATGCAAACTAAATAGCTATTTTGATTTGGATCCAAATTACCCATCTCTATCCTTGTAAAAGATAAAGTAAAAGATCCCTCAAGTCTAAGTCTAAATACCAATATAAGATATTATGAACAATAACTCAATAACCATAAAATACTCCATATATGTTTATTCTACCACTCCTAAATTTAAAAGCAATCATAATACTATATATGCCACCACGTGTGTGGACTATGTAAACATACAAGCATTAGGATAGATATTTATCATAATAGTTTATCAATTGTAGAATAATGTTCCCATAACAAACCACATAAATTTTAGCTTCAGCCGTTTTATTAGCCGTTACAACAGTATTTTTCTCTAAAAAACCCAGCTGTTTTAGCTTATCAACCAACTGAATTATATAAGTCCTACCGAATAGGCTAACAACTAATAAGATCAAAGGTTGAAATCCCAAATCATAGGCTGATGATGTCAAAAGGCAACGCTACTAGAGATGATATAACTTAAGCTATTTTTCTGATAAAGATAACATAAGCTAATTAAAAAGTTTCCAAATTACATACTAAAAATCTACGAGGGTACAATGCAAATGATGAAGATACATATATAATAATTGGTAAATTTAATTAATGCAGATCGAGTATCTCTATATGGATCGATATCATATTAGAAAATGAATAGAGAAATCAGAGAGAATATAAATCATGTTTGGATACATAATTAAAAACGCAGTATTTAGAAAAGTCAAAACATCTTATAATTTGACGATGAAACGGGAAGAGTAGCTTAGCATGCATATTGGATATAGAGTGTGACTGACGACATACAGTTGTTTTCTTGGGGCCTTGGTAAAAGCTGGGGAGCGAATCGTCCGTGGCGCCGAGCCTGTTGTCGCCATAGAAGGCAGTGGCACCACTGTCGAGGTACCAGATACCGAGGAGGCGGTGTGAGTTTCGGAAGCTGAGGTTCGCAGAGAGATCGTACCGGAGGAGACTAGTGTTGGTGAGGCGAAGGCTAGCGAGGGCGGCGGAGTCGACGTGGGGCCGGTAATGGTTGGGGCTGTAGAGGAGCCACAGGAGGATGAAGGTGAAGGAGAGGGGCGTCCAGAACTCCACGCACCGCCATGTGAACTTCCACAAAAACTTGTACACGAACTTGATGACCTTGTACACGAACTTGATGCTCTTGCGCACCAATTCCTTGGCATTGGTTTTTGTATTTCGCCTCGAGTCGGCCATTGTTTCTGCACGCGCCAGCTCCCCTACATTACATTGACGATGATCGATGGCTGCAAGAATATATATATATAGACATAGACAACGTATATAGCTCTTGTCCCGTGTGACCGCTAAGCTTGGCATTGGATCCAAAACTGGCAATGTTTGTATGGATATTTGCGTGTATGATGCAAAATGATGACACTAGCTTGCATGGATATTTGCGTATGTGACACAAAATTACACTGGCAAAGATTTGAAGAAAGGAATCGCATTCTCTATATGGCCATCTGTCCGCCCCAAAAGCTTGTTTCGTCTCTGCTTCGATCTCTGTCCTCCTGTACTAGTATATAGCAGCCCCGGAAAATATTGTTTTGTACACCGCATCAGTAGCATTGGTTTATCTATTCAAAGTCTTATTGTTGACAGGATAAAAATATGCCAACAAGAGTAATGGGCTTCGCTATCAAGTTCTGGTGTCTAACACTCGTATAGAAAGATTTTTTGGTTCAGTATATTAGTCTCGGCTAGAATTAGACCCGAGACTAATATGAGCATTAATCCCAGTTCTAAAATTCTGGTACATTATAGTATCTTTAATCCTGGTTGGTGTTACATCAACCCGGACTAAAGGATCTGCATTAGTCCCAGTTGGTGTTTCCAATCTGAACTAAAGATCCTTGATCCTTTAGTCCCGGTTAATAATACCAAGCCGTACTAAAGGGTGACCTTTTAGTGTCGGTTGGTGTCACCAACTCAAATTAACGATCTCTCACCCGGGACTAAATGTCTCTCACGGTGTCCACCAGAGAGCGGATCGACAAAGGTTTTTAGGCCATAGGATTGTCTGGTACTCTTCACCAGATTATCTAGTGACTCCATTCAAACTTGCTGTTCATTAAATTAAACAATGCTCCCTATTAATCAGGCATTTTCAGCGGGTTAGCACCAGACTAATCCGGCTGCTAACTATAGACATGGCTTAATCAGATCCTCAGCACCAGATGCTCCATTGACCTCCACCTTAGGGGCACTGGACTAAGTCGTTGAGTGCTGAAAACTAGCACTAAGTCATAAACTTCACAGCATTTCAAGTCCGCTAACTTCAATATGTTTCAACATGAATATCTTCACCTTAGATACCGAGTTAGCTTTTTAAAAATATTTTTCAATTACATCTCACCATGTGACTAGATATAATACATATGAAAAGTTAGTTGACACCTAGTGGCACTTAGATAACCGATTAAACATTAGGGTTTCCCTCATAATAGTACGACTATCCAACCTAAATCCAACCACACACTCAATTGTGTCTTAGCCAGTGAAAACAAAACCCTAACATATACCTTTGTCTTTAAGCTTGTTTTTTACCCTTTCATCTTCTCCAAGTGTGAGCTTTGCACTATTTGGATTGATCACCTTGCTCACCAATCAACACTTAGGCAAAAGATTAGTTTGCTAGTTGTCACTCAATTACCAAAACCAAATTAGTAATGTCATCAACCTTGCAATCTAGGTACTTATATAAGATTCAAGCATAGTTGGGATGTCTTGCTTCTTCACCCTGAACTCTAACACAATGTGCTGGTTACTACTATTGCACGTAATGAGAGGGAGCTTTGGCCCCAGTTGCTGTACTTCATGTGGGGCCAAGGACCTAGAGGGGGAAGCCACTTATACATTGAGGACACCTCCTGTTTCGGCAACAATGGAAATATGGACATGAGATTAAGGATGAATGGGGTCAGGCACTAGTCAAACAATGTACACATTTAGAGAAATAAAGGTTTGGCCGTCTATCATCGTCAATTCAAAACTAAGAGCATCACTGATGGTTGAATCTCTAACCTGAAAATGATACCAACTTTAGTCGGGTTAAGTAATGAATCATCAATGATGTTCTTTACATAATATATTGGAAGTTTTTGTTCTCTGTCTATCTCCCTACCACTACCACTTCATCATCCTCGTGTTGTCATCCACATCTGTGACGACTAGAGGAGCCCTAAGAGCACGGCCGCTGGCTTTGAGCCTAACCCCACAACCCCCTCCATCGTTTGCTATGCACCACCCTCGTTCCTAGACCGAGCCCCAAGAGCCGCACACCATCCCCATGTGTCCTTGTCTCCATCTGCCATGCACCATCGTTGGCCCTTGGAGCGTCGCCACCTACATCCTCTTCTTCAACTTTCAGTGAGCTGTCCAACCTACATTCTCCATTGGTGCTTCACTGTGAATATATTGTGGATATGTATGGAAAATATAGTGTATAAATATGTGATTTAGGTTATATGTGTTGGAGATGAATAACCGAGATATAGTGCAATTCTTTATTAACTTCATGTCCTGCATTGTCGTAACCTGCATTGTCCTGATCTAGCTATATCTAAATAGAATACATGTGCTTGAGCTTATGTGTTCATTGTCATAGTGTCGGTGCTAGAACTGGCGGTCCTAGCACCAACGAGTAAATTTGTGGTGCGTGCTCCCAACTCCGGAAGGTGTGCAAGAAGGACACAAGGGTTTATACTGGTTCAGGCAAGAGAAGGCCCTACGTCCAGTGGGAGGAAGATGACTTGTATTATCTTGCACCTAAATGCTTGTGGGTAGAGGTGTACAAGCGAGTGGAGAGAGGGAGCTGGTCCTAAGTCTTGTGAGTGATTGAGGCAAGTGTCAATATCGTGCTTGTGTGGAAGTGCTCCAGGTTCCTTCATAAGGGGCCCAGTCCTCCCCTTTTATAGCCACAAGGGGAGGACAGGGCTTACAAAGGGTGCCTGTGTACGTGAAAGAGGCTGTGAGCGTCTCCCTTCCCTGATCTGAGGCCTCGGAGCCCGCCGCCTTTCTTATGCCGAGGTCCCGGAGTGGGCGCCAGCACTATTGAGCATGGTCACAGCCGTGAGGAGTCGTGTCCCCTTATCCTGACGACTGAGAGGACGGCTGTCCCTGTAGAAATTGATGGAGAGGCCAGGGGAGGCGTATATGACTCCCGTAGCGTCTTTGTAGCTTTGACTTCGCTCGGTTCCGAGGCTCGGAGGGCCTCGGGCCAGCCGCCCGACTGTGAGGCGGTTGGCACAGGAGAGAGCCGTCATCGGGGCAATCGCCGCCCATCCTGTGCTCGAAAAACCCGAGAGGGACTGTTGTTTGACCGGCTCCCCTCACCGTGCGGCCCGACTCCCGTATGGAAGATGATGCTTTGGGTGATAGCCCTTGGCGTGGCGGCCGCCGCTGGGAGCTTCGCGACTTGACCCGCGTAAAGGTTAAGCAACATAGCCCCCCCACGGTGGCGTGCATGGCCTCCACCGTGGAGGATAACGTAATCATGAGCGCGGGTGAGAGTTGTGACAGATTTGCTCCTATCCCCCGCCAAGGGATAACGCCACTCGACGGAACCGTGAGAAGGCGGGCGGCGGATATTCGTCAAATCGAGGCCCGGTTTGACCAGAAAGTGCGGCGGCGCGCCCCGCCCGAGGCCTAGGCACGGGGCTCGAAAGGGACGGAAAGCGGGAGCCCGTCCCGAGGCGTCTTCCGCGTGAGGGGTCGGGCGAGACGGAGGTGTGTGCGCTCGTCCCGAGGCCTCACCGGAAGGGGCTCGGCCGAGGCGAAAGCGGAAGCCTCGCCCGAGGCCTCGGTTGGGAGGGCTCGGCCGAGGCGGAAAGTTAGCGCCCGTCCGAGGCCTCGGCGGAGAGGCTCGGACGAAACGGAGAGCAGTGTGTTGGGCCTTGGTGGGCCGCGCTTCGTCGCGTTACCTGGTTTTGCGTCTGTTGGGCCTGATTTTTTGGAGGGCCCTAATTTTGGTACCCGACAATAGCCCCCGAACCTTCGAAGGAGTGGGTACACTGCGTTCGGAGGTTGTGGCTTTAAGCTAGGTTTCTGCGCCAGCACGTTGTTAGGTGTTTCGGGCTTTCCTACGGCGGGTGCACGCAAGCGCACCCGGCGGGTGTAGCCCCCGAGGCCTCGGAGGAGTGTGAGCGCTCCTCCGAGGGCTTATATGTGTTTGGTGAGGGTGCTTGCTTGTCTCGGAGGCTATGTTCTCCGGCGGGGGCGCGCAAGCGCACCCGCCGGGCGTAGCCCCCGAGGCCTCGGAGGAGTGTGGGCACTCTTCCAAGGGCTTGCGCGTGTTTTGGTTGGAGTGTTCCTACCGTTTGTCGAGCCCACGGGCCCGTCGGCTCATCCGGGAGTTCGATGAGTTAGTTGACGTTTCCCAACCTCAGCCTCTGTGCCGGGGGAGCCCCCAAGCCCCGTTCTGTTGTGGGGCGGCCGAGCGGTACTTGGTCGTTAGTTTCGTCCACACCTCTGCATCCCTTCCGTAGGGAGGAGGGTGGATTTCGCCACGCTGTCGTCGACAAGTGTCGAACATGGCTAGATCCGGTGAGCTGTTAATGGGTAAGTCCAAGTGGAATGCCTGTGCCCCGTTCGTTAGGGGTTGGCTGGGCCTGGAGGCGCATTCCATTAGAGCCGGCAAGGTGTGTCTGAGGCGGGGCCCGGGTCCCGTCCGCCAGGTCCCGAGGGCTCGGTGCACTCCCACGCGGGATCCCTCTAACTCAGACTGCCTCGCTGGCCTCGGACACGGCAGGGACGGTCCCTGCTTGCGCAGGGCTAGGCTGTGTATGAGACCGTCCGAGCCATCCCTGACTCTGGTGTCCTGAGGCGGCTGTCGGACCCACTAGTGGGCCAGCCTACGAGCCTCTGGACCGTAAAGGAGCCGTCGCCCGGGCTCCTTCACGGCGAAGGAAGCCTATGGTTCATCCCGACGCGGGGACGTGGTGCGCGCTTTTCGAGGCGTCCTTCTCGGTGCGTCCGCGCCGCAGGCGCCACGTGGGAGAGAAGTGGTGAGCCCCCACGCCCAAGGCGGTTAGGCGCGCGCCAGGTCCCACGTCCCACGCGGGGCGTGGCGGTGGCGTGTGCAGCCGCGGGTGCCCATCGCGGCTATGCGCGGCGTCGGGGGCTCCGGGCTCCGTGAGTCGGGATCCCCTATGGGGGATTAACCCTGCAACATGCATGTGTTTTCCTAACCCCGTGTGGCTGCGGCCGCCCGCGCGCGGGCGCCTGGGGCTCCGTGTGAAACGCAATCGAGTGGAAAACGCCGCATTAAATGTGGAAGGTGAACGAGCTAGGGTTTTTCACCGGTATAAATACCGGGCGGTGGCGGCCGGCCCCCTCCTCCTCCGCTTCCCAGCCATTGCCTCCTGCCTCGCTTTTCTTTGCGGCCGGGAGTTGCTCGAGCGCCGCCGAGAGAGGAGGAAGGGGAGAGTGGGAAAAAGGAGACTTGTCTTACCGTCACCCTCCTGGCCGGTAGCCGCCATGGCACCCAAGGTCGACATCGTCGGCGTTGCGGACTGGGAGACGTGCTCGGTCACGGAGGCTGACCTACTGGCGCTGTGGAGAAGGGACTTCTCTGTTCTCGCTCCATCGTCCCGACACCGGAGTGGATGGTGCCGCCGCCTGAGCACCAGTTCCCGATGCCGCCGGAGGGGTACGTCGTGAGTTTCACGGCGTTCCATGAGCGCGGATTCGGGATGCCGGTGGGTCGGTTTTTGCGGGCGCTCTTGGAGTACTACGAGTTGGTGCTACACAACCTCGCCCCCAACTCGATCATGCAAAGGGGCGGTGTTCGTCGCCTTGTGCGAGGGATATCTCGGAGTCGAGGCCCATTGGGACCTCTGGCTCTATTTCTTCGAGGCCGCCCTCTTCCCGAGGCCCTCCCCGGAGAAGTAAAAAAGGGAGGAGGCTGGCCGTCCGAGCCGGGAGCTGCACGTTGCGGCCTGTGCCCGCACTCGGGATGCCTATATCCCGGCCGGCTCACGCCCCCAATCGCGGGTGGCACGCCGAAGTGGTTCTACCTCCGGAACGACTACGGCCATCTGCCGAGGTACACCGGGAAGTGGATCGACGTGGAGCCACCGTCGTGGAAGGCGGAGCTGATCCCGGAGACGACGCCGCTGAGGAAGGTGGTTGCTGCCTTGGCGCTGCCCGACCCGGCGGGGGGTTGACGCATCGGGGTGATCGCCCGCTTCCACCAACGGCGGGTGCTGCCCCTCATGTCGAGGCGGTATTCCCTATACGACATTAGGGCTGGCACCGAGTGGAGGGGCACCCGAATGGCGCCCGAGGATCTTGACCATCAAGAGATCCTTGAGCGGACGAAGAAGGCGGCGGCGGCGGACCCCGCCGTGATGTACAAAGTGTTGATGCGGCCCGATAAGGGATACATCTCCTTGGTAAGTGATGTGAACAAGGGTTCCCGATCTTCCGAAAGGTTCTGGTAACTCTCGATTTGACGAAAACGAGACACAAGTCGATCCGGCTTCCGAACAAAGACGATCCGAAACCCCGCAATCGCGCATTACCCACGTCTTCTCACGGTTATCAACCGGCGTTGCACGGTTGACCTCACCAAGAAGGCTAATCCTTGCCTGCGAATCGAAGAACACAAGCAAGAACAACAAGAAAAAAAGCAACCAATTTGCAAATGAATGATTAAGCTCACGAGTTGGGGTCTCACAAACCGATGAATCGGCGAAACTGTTCTTGACAGATTAATCTAAGCAAAACCCAACCCTAACTTGGGCGGCGGCTACTATTTATAAAGAGTCTAAGGTCGTGCAAGACCCCCTGGACGCACCCCTAATGGGTTCCAACTCGATACAAGGCCCAAAGACCAAAATACGACGTCGCAGCGTCAGGACAGATTCTGGATGTCAACTTGTTTGGACGATTCCCGATGACTCCTGATGAATTTGGGCCTCCAACAAGACTCATTGGAAAGGTCTTTTTGTTATCTTTCTTTAGAGTCTAAGAACGTCCAATTCCGAGTCCGGATGCATCCTGGGCATCCAATTTAGTACAGACTGCTCCTGGACTCCGAGACGGATTCGAAGTCGACTTGGTCTGGGCCTCCACCTTGACTTGAGCGCCCTTGCTGGTCCTTCACGCCTCCAAGCCCTCCTCTATGTATCTCCCGGTCCTCTCCATGATTCGTAATCATAATATAATCATTAGGTAGCAATCTATTCTCTAAATCATATAAAGAGTTACTTAGGAACGAGCTCACCTGTAAATTTAATTGTCGCGCTCGAGCTCTTGTGATTGGACCTTGAATGTTCAGCGGAGGATCATTGAGTGTATCCGAAGGAGTGATGTCCTCATCATCCTCCCCCTCTTGAATTGGAGTCGTCCTCGACTCAAGCTCATCTTCTTCTCCCAAGTATGGTGTCAAATCTGTAATGTTAAAAGAAGGACTAACCCCGAACTTGGGTGGCAACTCAAGTTTGGATGCATTGTCATTTATTTTTTCAATAACTTTATAAGAACCAGCAGCTCTTGGCATTAATTTAGATTTACGCAGCTCTGAAACCTATCCTTTCTCAAATGTAACCATACTAAATCACCCGGCTCAAGTTTAATTTCTTTCCTACCTTCACTTCCAAAGCAATTCTATACTTTTCATTCATCTTTTCGATATTTTCTTTAGTTGTTTCATGCAACTTACGAATAAATTCAGCACGTGCGCTAGCATCACTATGGGTTCTTTTCAGTGGTAGGTAAAGGTAAAAGATCAATAGGAGCACGAGGGTTAAAGCCATACACTACCTGAAAAGGACTTACCTTAGTGGTAGAATGTGTCGCCCGATTGTAAGCAAACTCCACATGAGGCAAACATTCCTCCCACATCTTTAAATTTTTCTTCAAAATAGCTCTCAACATGGTGCCCAAAGTGTGGTTCACTACCTCTGTTTGTCTATCAGTTTGTGGGTGACAAGTTGTAGAAAATAACAATTTTGTACCCAACTTATTCCATAGAGTGCGCCAAAAATGACTCAAGAATTTTGCATCACGATCTGAAACAATAGTACAAGGCATACCATGCAAGCGAACAATCTCTTTGAAAAAGAGGTCAGCAATAAAGACAACATCATCACTTTTATGACAAGGTATAAAATGCGCCATCTTAGAAAATCGATCCACAACAACAAAAATGTTGTCCCTCCCCTCTTAGTCCTAGGCAATCCCAAAACAAAGTCCATCGAAATATCGGCCCAAGGAATAGAAGGAACAGGAAGAGGCATATACAAACCATGTGGATTCAAGCGAGACTTAGCCTTTTGACATGTAGTGCAGCGTGCCACGAACCGCTCAACATCTCTCCTCATCTTTGGCCAAAAGAAGTGTGTGGTCAACATATCCTCCGTCTTCTTAGCACCAAAATGCCCCATCAAACCTCCTCCATGTGCTTCCCCAAACAACATTAGACGAAACAGAACCAACTGGAATGCATAGACGGTTAGGTCTAAACACAAAACCATCATTGATCACAAACTTGTTCCATGTACGTCCCTCTTTACAATTCAGCAACACATCTTTAAAAACAGGATCAAGCACATATTGTTCTTTTTTATTGATTCAAGTCCAAAAATTCTACAATCAAGTTGGGACAAGAAAGCATAGCGTCTAGACAAGGCATCGGCAATCACATTATCCTTCCCCTTCTTATGTTTAATAATATAAGGAAAAGATTCAATAAATTCAACCCACTTAGCATGCCTACGATTCAGATTATTTTGAGAGCGAAGATACTTAAGCGATTCATGATCTGAATGTATAATAAATTCTTTAGGCCACAAATAATGACGCCACGTCTCTAAAGAACGCATACAAGTGCATACAATTCTTTATCATACGTAGAGTAATTAAGAACAGGACCATGCAATTTTTTCGCTAAAGTATGCAACAGGCTTACCTTCTTGCATCAAAACACCTCCAATGCCAACTCCACTAGCATCGCATTCTAGCTCAAAAGTCTTATCAAAGTTAGGAAGTTGCAGCAATGGTGCGTGTGTAAGCTTGTCCTTCAAAGTGTCAAAGGACTCCTCTTGTGCCTTACCCCAATGAAACACCACACCTTTCTTTGTCAACTCATGCAATGGGGCAGCAATGGCGCTGAAATCCTTGACAAAGCGACGATAGAAACCTCGCAAGACCAAGGAAACTTCTCACCTGTGTGATACTTGTAGGCACTTTGCCAACTCTTTATGGCTTCAATTTTCATCTCATCCACTTGAATTCCCTGTGGAGTAACAACATAGCCAAGAAAAGAGACTCGATCCGTGCAAAAGATGCACTTCTCAAGGTTACCAAATAAACGTGCATCACGCAAAGCATTAAAAATAGCACGTAAGTGTCCCCTATGTTCATCCAAAGACTTGCTGTAAATCAGGATATCATCAAAGTAAACTACCACAAATCGTCCAATGAAAGCTCTTAAAACCTCATTCATTAAAAAGCGCATAAAAGTACTAGGTGCATTAGTCAAACCAAAAGGCATTACTAACCACTCATACAACCCAAATTTGGTTTTAAAAGCTGTTTTCCATTCATCTCCAAGTTTCATTCTAATTTGGTGGTAGCCACTACGCAAGTCTATCTTTGTGAAAATTACGAGCCACACAACTCATCAAGCATGTCATCAAGACTAGGAATTGGATGACGATATCTAATAGTAATTTTATTAATGGCTCTACAATCATCACACATACGCCAAGAACCATCTTTCTTAGGAACCAAAATCACAGGAACGGCACAAGGACTAAGGCTCTCACGTACATACCAGCGGTCCAAAAGCTCTTGGACTTGTCGCTGAATTTCCTTAGTCTCCTCGGGGTTGGTTCGATAAGCGGCTCGGTTTGGTAGTGTTGCTCCCGGGATCAAATCAATTTGATGCTCTATTCCTCTCATAGGTGGCAGCCCCGGGGTATCTCGGCTGGAAAAATATCCTCATACTCCTGCAAAAGGTTAGTGACAACAGGAGGCATCGAACTAACAACATCTTCAAGCGAAAACAAGGCTCGCTTGCAAACCAAAGTATAGCATATATCATCATCGAAATTTCAGCAAGATTAGTTTTTGTTGCAAGCATAGCAGCACCCTTCAATTTAATTCCCTCAACCTTAGAATTAGGCGCCGACTTATCTGTTTTAGGTGGGTAAATAGAATTAGCAACTTGCTGATTTTCAGATTTAGCATCATGTAAACTAGCAGCGCGTTCTTTTTCAGCTTGTACAATTTCAGCGGGGGTCATAGGAACCAAAGTAATTTTTTTTCTTAATGCATAAAAGTGTAAGTATTACTTCTACCATGGTGCATAGCATCATTATCAAATTCCCAAGGACGACCCAATAAAAGTGAACAAGCTTCCATAGGTACCACATCACAATCAGCATAATCAGTATAGGAACCAATGGAAAAAAGAAACTCGCAAGTTTGTGTTACCTTAACTTTGCCCGCATCATTAAACCACATGTAGGTTATAGGGATGGGGGTGTTGGCGTGTGGCCAAGCCAAGCTTCTTGACCAAATCTGAACTCACCAAATTTTGACAACTACCTCCATCAATGATGACACGTGCTCGCCGATTGTTGATGACGAGGAACAATTTGGAACAAGTTGTGGCGTTGCGGCTTCTCTGGTTGTTGTACCTTTGTGCTTTGGCGCTCGCTGCACAATGACGCTTGTAGGTGGTCGTGTCATCGGTACCCAAAACTTCATTGTCCACCTCCACAGCCGGATCTTCTTCATCCTCTTCCTCAATGTCGAGGCGCCGATGTACCCATCGTCAGTAGCAATGTATGCCCGCCGACTAGGGCAATCCTTCTCGCACATGACCGAATCCTTGGCGCGGTGGCACTGAATGCTAGGAGTGCGCCCTGTTGAAGCAACGGAGGATGCACTCTTCGAAGGTTCCCGCAAAGAATTTTTACCCGAACCGGATGTCCGCGGGTAGGTGTCCGTCTGTTGTTCGTTGGTAGAGGCGCCCGAAAAAGAGGATGCCTTGGGAAGCCCCAAGGAGGGGACGCCATGCGTGGAGTGTACGAGGTGCCAACCTTGCCTTTGCCCTGCTTATTACGTCCCTGCAACTCCTTCTCTGCAAGCATAGCAAACTGAAACAACTGGTTGACACTATGTTCTGAATTTCCTCCCTCAATCCTGAATAAAAACGAACAATAGAATCCTCGGTTCCCTCTACTATACTACAACGCATCAATCCTTTCTCTCGAAGCTCACCATAGTAATCCTGCACAGATTTATCTCCCTGTTCTAAAGCGCATCAATTTCTTACGTAGATCCCTATGATATGATGGCGGCACAAATCTATCGCGCATAGCAACCTTAAGCTCTTCCCAAGTTCTAGGTTGGCGCTTATCTGCAACTAAACCTGTCCCACCAAATGATAGCAAAATCTTTAAATTCACTAGTGGCTTGTCTAATTCTATGTTGCTCGGGCACAAGGTGGGCACTAAATTTTTGCTCTCTTGTCATCTCCCAATCAAGGTATCCCTCAAAGATCATAATGTCCCGAAAAAGGAGGTATGGTAAACTTGACCTTAGCATAAGGATCATCAGGAGCATGAGCACGATTACCTCGATGGCGGTTGCCACCCATACCTGTGGTGTTGTTGCGAAGACGTCGACGTAATCTATTTTCCCTTGTGTCGCTGCTTGATCAACATTACCATTGGTGTCATAGATCTCATCACCAGCGTCGCTGCCTACATTATCTTCTTCGGGCGGTGGCTGAACTTCTCGGCAGCTACCCTCGTCGGCCGGTGTGGACAATCGTTTGTCCAATCTCTCAAGTGTGTTGCCGATCTTGAGTTCAATGAGCGCAGCGATTCTGACCTTTTTGTGATCGCCTCGTTCATTTCCTTCCGAGCATTACTTACAACAGTTGTAGTTGCTCTTGGGCTGACACACTCGAGGACTCTTTGGGAGAACTAGCGTCGTCATCTCCTGCCATTGTAGACACAAAACACAAGCAACAAGCGGTGAAGGTTATCCCTAAAAGTTCTACTATGAACGGTGGAGTGGTGTCTCTCGGGATCGACAAACTAATTACTTCTTACCAAGCTCTCACAAATGTTCTTACCAAACAAGACAAGGACACCGGGAAGTCGTAGACCACGATTGCGAGAATGTCAAACCGGTCTTTGTCTAGAAGAATGTGGAGCTTGGAAGGCACAAAAAGAGACAGATAGTATATCCGAACACAAGTCGAGAGGCATAGTAATGCTGAATTATAGTCCACGGTGTTCGTTCTTGTTGCCGGCCTAAAATGCTCCAAGTTCTAGATGTGTGTGACCAAATAAGATGGAGGAAAAAAAGTATGATGGATAGCAAGAGCACTAGAAACAAGGCACAACACCGACAACCGAGCTCGGATTTTTCCTTTTTCCCCGAATTTTTTCCCGGATTTTTGCAAAAGGCACTAGTAGAAATCAAACTTTTTATTTTTTCACTATTTTTTTATATTTTTCTCTGAACAAGGATCACAAAAGATGCAACCACAAAAATTGGCACCTACAACCGAGGTGGGATGTGGTCTCTGAGAAATTCAAAGACGTTCTCTCAAAAGCGTCACGAGAAACCTTGATAATTTTTTTTTCTTTATTTTCCCGAATTTTTTTGGCAATTTTAACGAAACCAAACAGGCCAAAGCTACTGAATTTTTTTCAGATATGGTGGATTTTCCCTCGGAATGGTGTCAAGAAGCTACTGAATTTTTTTTTTTATTTTTCGATAACCGAGCGAAAAGTTATGCTGTTTTTACCGAAGGTATCTCAAGTTATGTTTACGAGAAGGCACAACACGGCGGCGGCGGCGCTTAGGGCAAAGCGTCCCTAAACTCCAACACCGATCACAGGTATTCGCCAGATGATGTAAGGAGAGCTGCGATGCGAGGCGAAATAGCAGCGGCTTGCAACCTATCTAGGGTTAGCGGTGGCGCGAGAGATTACACAAGGCGGCTAAGCGGGGGGCAAGTCGTCGAGTAATGTGGTGGATTCGACTTGTTGTTTAGGGGCAAATGGATGGGATAGATACGATGGGGATAAACACACACAATGGACTCTAGCACGACCTAACCAGCAACAAGACCTCGACCAGGGACACAAAGTCAACACGACGTACTCTGAAACCGAAATATGCAAAGGCTATGGCGCGGAAGGTTATAGGACATGAAAATAATATGGCAAAGGGACTATAGGACGAAGGCGAAACACTCAAAACTAAGGTGGGATATGAACCTGACGGTATACCTGAAGCTCTGATTACCACTTGATGTGAACAAGGGTTCCCGATCTTCCGAAAGGTTCTGGTAACTCTCGATTTGGCGAAAACGAGACACAAGTCGATCCGCTTCCGAACAAAGACGATCCGAAACCCCGCAATCGCGATACCACGTCTTCTCTTCGTTATCAACCGGCGTTGCACGGTTGACCTCGCCAAGAAGGCTAATCCTTGCCTGCGAATCGAAGAACACAAGCAAGAACAAGGAAGAAAGCAACCAATTTGCAAATGAATGATTAAGCTCACGAGTTGGGGTCTCACAAACCGATGAATCGGCGAAACTGTTCTTGACAGATTAATCTAAGCAAAACCCAACCCTAACTTGGGCGGCGGCTACTGTTTATAAAGAGTCTAAGGTCGTGCAAGACCCCCTGGACGCACCCCTAATGGGTTCCAACTCGATACAAGGCCCAAAGACCAAAATACGACGTCGCAGCGTCAGGACAGATTCTGGACGTCAACTCCGGATGAATTTGGGCCTCCAACAAGACTCATTGGAAAGGTATTTTTGTTATCTTTCTTTAGAGTCTAAGAACGTCCAATTCGAGTCCGGATGCATCCTGGCGTCCAATTTAGTACAAACTGCTCCCGGACTCGAGAGACGGATTCAAGTCGACTTGGTCCAGGCCTCCACCTTGACTTGAGCGCCCTTGCTGGTCCTTCACGCCTCAAGCCCTCCTCTATGTATCTCCCGGTCCTCTCCATGATTCCTAATCATAATATAATCATTAGGTAGCAATCTATTCTCTAAATCATATAAAGAGTTACTTAGGAACGAACTCACCTGTAAATTTAATTGTCGCGCGCGAGCTCTTGTGATTGGACCTTGAATGTTCAGCGGAGGATCATTGAGTGTATCCGAAGGAGTGATGTCCTCATCAGTAAGGCTCCCACCTGCGCCCAATGTGTGTCTCCCGTGCTCTTCCTCCAGTTTTTGATTTGGTTTCGTCTCCGCAGGGGCTTACCGGAAAGCTGAAAGCATCCAAGCCCCCCATCTCTGCGGAGAAGGAGGCTAACAAGGCCGCCGCGGAGACGGCGAAGAAGAAGAAGGAGAGCCGGACGGAGCGGAACGTCCGCAAGCAGATAGATATACTTTGCGGCTGCTACTCGGTTGGGTTGGGCCAGATGCCTCTCCCACGGCCCTCGCACGCGGCCTGGCTCACCATTCATTTTGTTCACTCGGAAACACTACTGCCAAGACGCGTCCAGAGGCTGTTGTCGGAATCTCGTCAGACAATGAGATGTGCTAAACCACATCATGGGGTGATCAAGATAAACTCAGATATGTGCTAAACCACATCATGGGGTGATCAAGATAAACTCAGATGGATCAGGCGGTTAGGGATATATCCTTCGTGATGACCAGGGCGCGATGGTGATGGCGGGAGCTGGCAGAGAGCCATTTCTGCAGAACGCTTTCCATGCGGAGTTATTGGGAGCCCTTGCCAGACTGAAGCCAGCAGCAAAATCTGGGAATACAGATAGTAGCTCTGGAAACAGATGCAGTCCTGGTCAACACTGCATTGGAAGATAATGTTTATTATCTCCTGTCTGCTGGTCAAAACTGCATTGGAAGATAATGTTTATTATCTCCTGTCTGGAATCGTAACGAAATTTCAGTCATTGCTTATATGTCGGAGTTCGAAAGCTTCAAGGTGAGAGTGTGTCCTAGAACCTGTAATAGGATTGCTGATGCTTTCGCATCTTTTGGGTGTAAGTTGTCCAGTAACATGCCAATCACTTGGGAGTCAGTACCTCAATTTTTTGAGGACTTGATGACCAGCGATTCTGCTGTGTCTGATGAGTAATGAATTTCTGAGTTAAAAAAATCCATTGCGAGGAAACAAAAAGGCAATAAAAATTGAATGTTTTTCCGTGAATTTTATTATTAGTGCCACAGGTACAGTCCTTGTAAATTGTGGGGAAAAATCATATGCTTTCTAAACCAAACAGTCAGGATTCATCATTTCGTAGTTCTAAGTTAAAATTTCTCTAAAATAAAGTTTTTCAAGCTAAAATATAACTTGGTCACAAGAATGATTTTTATTTCAATCATCCTAGAGGCTTGTATCGCTATACTTTAATTTTTTTTGACTGAACGCTACACTTTAATTAATGAGGTAGTTCCAGTAATAGGCCTACCCCATTGGCCAGACTCGCAATTTATCCCATAATTTGCAATGCCCGTCCAACAGCATATACTTCAACTCCTACATCAACTGAGCATCGATGCTCAAGTATGGATCGAATTAAGTTACGAAGCAAAGAAGAGAACGAAACTAACACAACAATGAATATAGTGTTGTGAGAAGAGATATACTGATTGATCATGATATCTATATATCTACAAACTGGTACTTCTAAGAAATGTAAAAAGGGTCATTACTTAAACTACACCCAACTGGACACAAGGCAGAGTAAATGATCATGATACCCTAACTTAATGATCACCACTAACTCTTCAACTGATAAAAAATAATTTAGGAATCCACTCCGATCCATGACCTGGAGAAGCCGACAGCAGCAGGATTCATGCCTAATGGATCAGTCATTCATGGCATCTTCATCATGGCGGTGACAATACGCCCTTAGCAAGATCTGAAAAGATAAAACCATGTTATATCTCATCGTATATAATATATTTAAAAAAAAAAAAGGCATCAAGACTAGTACCTGGAGTATAGAAGCTCATGTAAGGTAAGATCCGGTAGCAGGCTTTCCCTACTCGCTTCACCTTCCTCGACTTGATGTCGAGTGTGAAGACTCCCGCATCATGATAGATGAAAATAGTATGTGTGCCTTCGACCAAACCAATCACTTTCACTTCGTCAGGCAGCGGCCTGTCACTTCTTGGGAGTATTGCCTTGAGCTCCATGACCATACGTTGCTCCCACGTACCAATGCCATTGTTACCATCGACTTGCCACGACCACATGTAGATGCAATTGTTCAACACGGCGACAAATCCTAGTTCTCCATCATCTAGCTCCATGGGAACCGCTTTCCATTCACCCGGAGAGTCGATCGTAGAAAGCTCATGTTCGTGCAAGTTGTACTTAAGCCAACTTAAGCCATACACAAGGCTGAAGTAGAGCGAGTTTCCCATAAAGAAACTGGGTCTCACCTCAGAATAGTAATCAACATCAATTGAGACCATGGAGCTCCACACCTCGGTCTCGGAAGAGTACATGGTCGCCCATGCCTTATATCGGTCGTCGGTAGGTTCCGTCCCATGGAAGACCACAAGGAACGCACCGGCATGGCAGTCAAGGTGGTCGCAGCCATCCATGGCGCACAGCACAGCCCCGGTGCCATAGGTGTTGGGCTTGCTCAGTTTCTTCTGGTCGCCGGTGATCGGATCCCACACAATGAGCTCCTTGGTGGCCTCCATCAGCACGCGACCGTGGCGACAGTCGTGCACTTCATACGGCCAGCTGAGTCTGCTGCTGTCGAGCACCGTCAGCTGCGGCGGGGACAAGGGGGGAGCCGCTGCGGTGGTGGAGACGAACGAGAAGACAGGGCCTGGGATGCTCAAGTCCAAAGTGTCGTCGAAGTAGCCGAGGAGGGGCGGCGCTCGGTGGAGCGCGCGGTAGCGGCGGAGGAAGCCGGGGTCGGAGACGATGCGGCGCCAAGGCTTGCACACGAATGCGGCGCGGAAGAGGTGCGCGGGCTCGTCCGGCGGGACGCGGAGGAGGATCTCCTCGACGAGCTCCTCCATTAGCGCAGGAGGCGAGCGAGGGTGTTTGCTCGGCGGCGCCATGAGTCGCGTTGGTTCTTGGGGATCCGCCGATTCAATTCGGTGCGATGCGAGAAGCAAGATGATTCGCACGGCCACGGGTTTTATTTGGATATATTATTAGGCGGAGAGTGCAAAGTGGGGCCTAAGAACAAGTCGGACACAAACAGAAAAACTTCTCGTGTTAGGAATCGGAAAATACTTTTTTTTTGGATGTCGGTTGCTGAATTAGAAGGTTGGAATATAGGGGTTATTGAAGAATTTCACATAGACAGTTCAGTTTCTGACTTTCTGTAAAGTTCGGGTACACTTATTTAGTTATTTTGATTCAGACTTCGGAGGGGCTGCAAAGCTATTGTTCTCGTGAAAATAATCTACTCCACCGCACTAGTAATTGACAAGTGATGTAAAAACACGTGGTACAGAAAATCTGGAGAAAATCTGGACGGACAGTATTTATTTACCAGGGGACACTACCGGATTCGGGGGCTTTGCCGAAGGCATAATCTCGGGCACTCGGCAAAGACATTCTTTGCCGAAGGCCAGGCTAGAAAGCCTTCGGCAAAAAACAACCTTCGGCAAAGAAATCTTTGCCGAGTGCCCGGCCTTCGGCAAAGAAACGGCGCCGGCAAAGATTTTTTTTTTGCGAAGGCCGACCTTCGGCAAATAACGGCCCTCGGCAAAGAATGCCCAGCCCACTCACGGCTGGTTATGCCGTCAGTCTTTGCCGAAGGCGTGCCGTTTGGCCCTCGGCAAAGATTGGATTTTTTTTTAAAATAATCTTTGCCGAGTGCCTTTTTCCGGCACTCGGCAAATTTTTCATTTTTTTTTGTTTTTTTGGCCTGTTTTTTTTTGGAAGCTTTCCTATATTATTTGAAACTAAATTGTTAAATTTGATGCATTTTTCATTTTCTTTGCTATAGTTTATTCGTTTAATTTGTTTTCTTCAATTGTTCACATATTTCAAATTTGAACTGTGGGTGCATGAAATAATAGATTTTGGTGATTAAAAAATGGTATTAATGCTCTTTTAGTGTATTTCGTGGCTATATCCAGAAACTCACATGAAATTTCGAACGTCTTGGCCACAGAACATGACATCGATCTTGCGGGGAAAAAGTTTTTTTAAATTATATAAAATGCAAATAAAGTCCGAAAATCATGAAACTTGTCGAGGTGCCATGATATCGTGCGTGGTGGCAATGAAAAAAAAATGAATGTTTCTAGAAAGTTATGGCGTGGATGGCATAAAACCTAGACAGCTCATGTTGTCATCACATGTGATCATATGTGCGGATCTCTCGGTTCTTAGTGTCAGCCGTCAAAACTTTCTCGAAACATTCTCATTTTTTTATCATTGCCTCCAAGTATGATAACATGGCACGTCGACAAGTTTCATATTTTTTTCGATTCCGTTTGCATTTTATATAATTTAAAAACACTTTTCTCGCAAGTTCGACGTCATGCTCCGTGACAAAGATGTTTGAAATTTCATGTAACTTCCTGGATACGACCAGAAAATACACTAAATAACATAAATATAAATTTTTAAATCATCAAATTCTATTAATTCATGTACTTGTAGTTCAAATGTGAAATGTACGAAAAAAAATTCAAAAAAAATAAAATAAATGAATGAAATATAGCAAAAAGAAGTCCAAAATTCACTTAAATTGAAAATATAGTTTTAAATACTATATCAATGCCTCACAAAAATTTTGGGCAAAAAAAAAAAACGATAAAAATAAAATATTATTTACCGAAGGCCATGGGAGGCACTCGGCAAAGACCGTCTTTGCCGAGTGCCCCACATAACGCCCTCGGCAAAGGTGTTTTTCAAAAAAAAAAAAAAAAAAAAAAAAAAACAGCCCGATAAGGCACAGGCGGCCCATAGCCAACCCCTAGCTGCAGCCCCATCCCGTGCCACGCTGCCCACACAGCAGGCTGCCGCCGCCGCTGCACATCAGCTACCGCCCGCCGCCCACGCCCACGCTGCCCGCCACTCCCCTCGCCCTCACCGCGCGCGCTGCCCCGCCACACCGCGCCGCCCCCGCGCCCGGCGCCAAGCGCCGCCGCCCGGGCGCACGCCACGCCGCGCTCTCAGCGCGAATCCCGGGCAACGCCCGCCGCCGCCCGGACTCGCCCGCGCCGAAACTCCGCGCGGATCCCAGCGCCCACGCCCGCGCCGCCGCCACCCAGGACACGCGCTCCGCGCCGTACCCCCCACTGCCCGGCCGCCGTCGAGTGCCCCCCCTGCGCCCTGGCCGTTGGGCGTCGCAGCCGCCGTCAAAGGGCGCCGGATCCGCGCCCGGGCCGTCAGAGCCGCCATCAAGGGCGCGGATCCGCGTCGGGCCGTCGCAGCCGCCGTCAGGTGCGCCGGATCCGCGTCGGGCCATCGCCGTCGCCGTCGTCCTCACCTCTGTCGTCGCAGCCGCCGTCCCCGCGTGCAACTCGTCGTCCACAGTGCTGGAGGAGCTGGAGGAGCGCGAATGGAGCAGCTGAAGCCGAACAGCTGAAGCCGAGCAGGTACTCGATCTCTTCCCTTCCATCCCTGTCCATCCCTATCTGCTGCTCGTTTCCCTGCCTTGTCGACTCACTGAAGGGACATAACATTACTCTGAAATCTGAATTAGGTACTAGTTTCACATTAGAAAGTGCAGCACTAGCAGGTATCAAATTTGGCTCTGAAATCTGCTTGTATTCACTAGTCACCTTACTCCAAAAGCCATTGAACTCAGTGAATATCACTTGTAGGATTTAGGCTTTTAGGCTTAAGATAAATGATCATTTGCTGGAACAGCAGCTAGAATTTTCATCATTTGCATCATCTGCATTGTGTAACCATTTCTATTTGTTATTTGCAGGAACCATCACTTAAATAGCAGCTGCTCACACATGCATCAGGGACCAAATTTAAATAGTCAACTGAAAAAAGAACAGGCCACCACATAAGCATCAGGTCAGTGCAGCAGGTTGCTACATTGCTGAAATTAGAATTCAGATTTGATAGCCAAAATTCAGAGCTAAAATTTGGACAGGAACTATCAAAGTCAATATGATAATATTGCCACAGAAAATGTCAAAGCCAAAATGCTTTTAACAGAGCCAATATACTTCGAACAGAGCCAATATCCATTATCTAGTTATCTAGTTTTCTCACTGCACACTTATTCAAATGAAAACATGCTATGTTTCTAAGATTAATCTTGTCCGCATTTATGTATGAGGTACGCTTGTGTTGGATGGAATAAGTATAGCACACTTGGTCTCATCATGCTGTTGTGAATGTCGGCTTTCGTGCCGTTGTGAATGTTGGCCTTCGTGCCGTTTTTTGCAGGTATTAGAAACCTCCCGTACAAGGGAGGTGCTGCCGAAAATTATAACTGACCCTAATCTCTTTGGTTTGTATGCAGAGCGAGGACCTGTCGGAGCGAAGTCGGAGTTCCTCAGCGACCCCGATCGTCTTCGTCGACGTTGCGGGTCTTCCTGCACTGCGTCGCATCGCCACTACACCAACTCGGCACGGCCCCGCTAGCCTGACGTCACCAACACCTTAGGTATAACCCCGCTTTCCGTCTCGTTGTCTTAGATCGCGTAACCTGGTTAGGCGTCTCCCGTCCGAAAGAGATAGGGTGGGAGGTATGCAGAGCTTTGCATATCTCCGACCGTATCTGTTTCGGATTGTCCACGTTTTTTGGACAGCCCACGAATGCGTAGATGGGTAGTTTCCATGGTCCACTCTGATTTGAGACAGAGTTTCGACAGCACCTACCCGTTGTTCTCCGGATACACACTCTCCTTTGCAGGACGTGTATCGGGAGAACAGCGGTAGGTGCTGTCGAAATTCTGTCTCGGGCAGGAGCCGACCATGGAAACTAACCTCATCTACGCATCCGCGGGTGGGATTAGGACCTATCCTCACCTATTAGATAGTAGGAACATCACGTAGTTGCAAAGGATGGTCACATTAGTTGTTGTTATGTATATTAAAGGATGGAGAACCGTGACTGGATGTACACGGGCCGAAGAGGCCCAAGAGACTATGACCTTGAATGGGTGATGAAGGTAGATGAATTCTTGAAACATGCATTTGGCGATAATGCTAGAGGACACTCTCTAGTTTGTTGTCCCTACAGCAAATGTGACAACATGAAAAGGAGAGACAAGGGCACCATGGGTAAACATCTTGTGGCCAATGGATTTACGCCGGGATATCATCGGTGGATCTATCACGGTGAAGCAGATCGTTTGAGGCACGAGGTGGTGAGACAACGGCTCGAGGCTTTTGATGATGGTGCTGGGGTAGCAGACATGCTAGATGACTTTCACCAAGCTCAGTTTGCTGAAGAACGTGAAAAGGAGGAGACGGAGGCGGCTGCCAAGGCGTTCTACGCAATGATGGACTCGGCACAGAGACCCCTTCACGAGCATACCGAGATTTCTCAGCTTGATGCCGTTGGACGCGTAATGGGGTTGAAGGCCGAGTTAAACCTAAGTCGAGAAGGCTTCGATAAGATGTTGGCTGTGTGGGGCACAATGCTACCGGTGGGACATATTATGCCGAAGAACTTGTACGAGTCCGAGAAACTGCTTTGTGCACTTAAGATGCCATATGACAAGATACATGTTTGTCCAAAGGGGTGCGTCCTTTTTAGAAAAGAACACAAGGATGCAAAGTATTGTCCGAAGTGTGAATCCTCAAGGTACCTTGAGGTAGACTATGGTGATGACCAAAAGAGGCAACTTTCGATCCCGGCGAGAGTCCTACGGCACCTTCCGTTCCTGCCGAGGCTTCAACGGCTATACATGATTGAGGAATCTGCAAAATAGATGACATGGCATAAAAATGGCACGCGGTACAGTTCTGATAAGATGGTACATCCATCCGATGCAGAAGCATGGAAGTACTTCGATGACCGGCACCCAGACAAAGCCGCTGAGGCTCGTAATGTACGTGTTGCATTGGCAACAGATGGGTTCAATCCATATGGAATGATGGCTTCCCCATACACATGTTGGCCTGTGTTTGTTGTGCCCCTGAACCTACCCCCCGGCGTGTCCTTTCAACGCCAAAATGTATTCTTGACGTTGATAATTCCTGGACACCCGGGGAATAATATGGGTGTCTTCATGGAGCCTGTGATAGATGAATTGATCCATGCTTGGGAGAAAGGTGTATGGACATACGACCGAGCTACGAAGACAAGCTTCAAAATGCATGTCTGGTACCACTACTCACTGCATGATTTCCTGGCATATGGGTTATTCTGCGCTTGGTGTGTTCACGGGAAGTTCCCATGCCCAGTATGCAAGGAAGCTGTGAGGTTCATATGGTTGAAGAAGGGTGGCAAGTATTCGTCATTCGACCTACATCGCCAGTTCCTCCCTCTTGATCATCCATTCAGAAAGGACACGAAGAGCTTTACAAAAGGTTTGAAAGTGAGGGACCCACCACCACGCATGCTCACTGGTGCCGAGGTTCATGCTCAAATAGATGCTCTTGTGGCTAAAGAAGAAGGTGGTTTTGTGGGATATGGTGAGCAACATATGTGGACTCATAACTCCGGCTTGACAAGGCTCCCCTATTTCGATGACCTCAAATTGCCCCATAACATTGATGTAATGCACACTGAAAAGAATATCGCTGAGGCACTTTGGGCAACACTAATGGATACTAACAAGTCTAAAGACAATGCTAAGGCTAGAGTGGACCTAGAGACATTATGTGATAGACCGAAGTTACAGATGCGGCCTCCTGTCTCAGGAGAACGTTGGAGAAGGCCTAAGGCTGATTATGTTTTGACACCTGTTCAAAGGAGGCAAGTACTTAAATGGATCAAGAACTTAATGTACCCCGATGGGTATGCAGCGAATCTGAGCAGGGGAGTGAACTTAGAGACTATGCGAGTCAACGGGATGAAGAGTCATGATTACCACATATGGATTGAGCGGCTACTTCCATCGATGGTTCGAGGCTTTGTCCCCGAGCATATCTGGCGAGTGCTGGCCGAGTTGAGTTATTTCTTTCGCCAGCTTTGTGCCAAGGAGATATCTCTGACCGTCATTGAAGACTTAGAAAGAAGGGCACCTGTGTTGGTCTGTGAGCTGGAGAAGATCTTTCCACCCGGCTTCTTCTTGCCGATGCAGCATCTTATTGTGCACCTTCCATACGAGGCACGTATGGGGGGGCCTGTGCAGTTTCGTTGGTGCTACCCAATTGAGAGATTACTAAAGATTCTTCGCAAGAAATGTACAAATAAAGCCAGAATTGAGGCTTCGATTGCAGAGGCAAGCCTTCGGGAGGAGGTTTCAAACTTCACAACAATGTACTACAAGCCAAACCTTCCTAGCAACCAGAATCCACTCCCTCGTTACAATGCTAGTGAAAATGAATCGAGCCTCAGCCTTTTCAAAGGCCAGCTCGGCAGTGCAAGTTGCGGGACCAATAAGACATTGGATAATGAAGAGTGGCGCATGATCACACTTTATGTGTTGACCAACCTTACTGAGGTTTCGCCATTCATTGAGTAAGTTGTTAACAAACTTATCTCGATACAATCTCGTCAATATTATGTATCCAACCTCATTGATTCTCTTTGATATAGGGAATTTATTCATGAAAACTAGCATCATTCAACTGCTCCTACCCCGCAACAATATGATATCCTTCTTGCACGGGGTGCGGGAGTGGGTAGGCCTGATTTTATTTCTTGGTTCAAACAAAAGGTACTATCCAACTTATCTCGTACTTAGTTCCATATTCCAAGTAGATCGTACGTTCTAATAGTTTCACGTGGTATCAATGCTTGACCTTGCAGGCCCATACCAGTGCGTCCATGAGTGCCGAGTTGAGACAAGTTGCAAACGGCTTTGATGCTAGGGTGAAGTCATATAACGTTTATGATGTGAACGGATATCGCTTTCACACGGCAAGACACGAGCAGTCTCGTCCCAATCGAAAAACCACCAACAACGAAATTTTCACACCCGGCACTGATGGTCTCGACTATTACGGAAGAATTGAGGAGATATATGAAATTTTATTTCATGGCTCCAAACCTCTTAGACCTGTCATATTCAAGTGCCACTGGTTTGATCCTCAACAGACGAGACGCACCCCTCATCTTGGCCTAGTCGAGATTAGGCATGATTCCATCTATAAGGGAAAAGATGTCTATGTTGTGGCTCAACAAGCTGTGCAGGTGTATCATACGCCATACGCGTGCGAAGACAAAGATCATCTAAAGGGTTGGTCTATTGTACACCAGGTATCACCGCATGGTAAACTACCTGTCCCAAATGATGAAGATTACAACTTCAACGCGACCACATATGATGGCGAGTTCTATCAAGCAGACGGGCTACCGGGGTCGTTTGAGATAGTCTTACCCGATCCGATCGAAATGGAAGTAGACACTGAAACGAATGATGACGAGGACGCTGGAGAGGTGGTGTTGGATCCTAGGGACATAGAAATGCTTGAGCGATTCCGTCTAGGCAATGACGACGTTGACAACATAAATCCTCCCGATATTGGTGATGATGATTTCGATATGCGTATCCATTTGGATAATTTTGACAGTGACGATGACACATATGATCCCAATCATGAAGATTATTCCTAATGCATGTAATACTACTTTGTTCTAGTAATTATGTTTTCTGTATTCATTTCAAAATATTTGTATTATAAGTACTAATACGTCTTCTATATTTTTTGTAAATTGCAGGTGACTGAACAAAGATGGCGGGCGACCGTGAACCGAGGCAGGTGCCGCCGAGGTACCGAAGGCCACGCCCTTCCATTCAGGGAGAGGGGTCGTCGGGGAGGCGCGTCCCTCGGGGAGGTGACGGGAGGGGCGTGGGCGTAGGAGGGGGCGGTCTCCCTCTCCTCCCTCGTGAGGAGGCTCCGGAGACCGACGTGGCAGCCACCGGGGCGGACTCGTCCGACGAGGACGAGGGCGAGGGGACTCGGGCGACAAAGCGGCAGTTCAGGTAGCTCGCGTGTCTACCGGCGAGGTCCCGCGAGCCTCCCTCCAGTTCCGCTTCCTCACGGCCGCCCGGTGATTCGTCCTGTGGGAAAAAAGTAAGTCACTATAGACGTTATCACAAGTTCAAAATTATATGATACATTGAAAATCGAAAGAGGAACTGATAATTTTTCTTAACGACTTGTGCAGGAGGCGGCAAATTGTGTCGGGTGCTCCCGCACGCAACCCTGCTAGCGTCCCGGGTGTTCTGTGCAGGCATTGGTACCCGGCCTTGTGGGCGTGGGGGCGGGGGAGGCGGAGCCGGCCAACACGTGGGGCAGGTACCAGCTCGCCCCCGACTCCGACTACCGCAACACGCAGGAGCGGGTGGTGGCTGAGTTTTGGGTAAGTTTCTTTTGCAGAACACTACTTTTCTCATTACATTGCCTTCAATCTTTAAATATTGTATGTATACCGTTGTTTTGTCTGCAGACGTTTCACAAATGCGAGGGAGGGGCTTGAGAACATGGCAGATCGGGTGGTTGCCACAGCTTGCAGGAAACACGTCACCGACACGCACTCCGAGGCACGACTCCAGGCCAACAGAGACTACTACGCGTCAAAACTTAAACAAGCCCTCGACAGGCAGAGTGCAAGAATGGTGATGCTGACCAAGGAACAATACCTTGAGGTACACGAATAACATTAATATTGATTAGTTCTCATACTGACTAGGTTAGATTTGATCTTAAATAAATTGCCGATGATGTGTAGGTGATTCCCCTGGTGGTGCCGCTTGTATCCCGAGTCTTTGGGAGGCAATCGTGGATAGGTGGTTCGACCCAGAGGAGATCGAAAGGCACAACGCTTGTCGTGAGCGCCGCAAAATGAGGCCCGATGCAACTCACCATCAAGGCAGCCGCAGCCTCCCCGGATTCAAGCAAGCACTCGTATGTGATTTAACTTTTCAATGGTGATGATCAATTCTATATGATTAGTAATCGTCTTGCCTTGCTACTTGCAGGAGTTGGCACACCCGGGCCAAGCGGTCTCCGAGTTCGGGGCGTGGGCTATGTCCCACATGGGTAAGGCGTCGTCCGGGGTCTCCTTCAACCCGAATGCCGGCCCCGAGGCGTACAACGACCCGAGCGTGTACCAGAAAGTCAGGGAGTACACGTCGGCGGTAAGGGAGGTCCATGGCCAAGATTACGATGTGACCAGTGAGCCCATTGATACAGATGTCATCGTGAGGCTTGGACAAGGCAAGAAGCATGGACGGCTCTGGATTGCAGACGGCGGCATCGACTCGAGCATAGTTCCCTCTCTCGCCTCCGTCCGGGCACGTAGCACGAGCTCCAGCCTGCCCATACGCCAGCGGCCTACTCCCACTCTCGCTCGGGTCGACGCACTTGAGGTAGTTCCTTTTGCACTTGTATATTATCTTTACACAACTCGCCATTCATGTGCAGCAACTGAAACAATGGAGGGTAAGTGCAGGCCGAGCTGCAGGAAACTAAGAGGCAAAGTGAAGAGAAGACCGCGGCACTCACCGGCGCAAGAATCGCAAGCCCAAAGCAGGCCCGGATGGCGGAGATGATGGCTCTCATGCAGAGTCATTTCGGGCCAGGAGTGGGCGCTCTACAAGTGCAGCCGACTCTTCACTTCACACCTGTGAGTATGAAAGATTTGCATCTTCCACTTGTGCTTTCCTTGTACAACATAGATTACTAGATGCAATCTCAACAATCCAAAACTATATATCTAGATTACTAGAGATAAATTGATTGGATTCTCTCTAAGTTCCAACACTGTTTATTATACCTAGATCAGTTATCCAAATCATCTATCTATTATAATCTCCTCTCTTTTTGTGCAGCCTCCGTCGGCGGGATCGAATAATCCTACTAATGCGTCACCGGTTGCTCCCACTTGCTCCTTCACAGTCCGGTTGCCACGGGCGTCCTTCACCCGGCCCGTGAGCTTTGTGATGTTCAGCTTAGCCTCAAATAATAGACTTGTTTGTTGTTGTTGAACTTGCACTTGTATTTGAACTAGTTGAATTTGTTGTTGTCAAACTTGTGATCGAGTTGGGATGACGACTTGTGATGAGGATTGGGATAATAGCTTCTTTGTGATCCATGTTTTAAATAGCGAGCTAAGGCTAAAGTGCTTAGCGTTTATAAACCGTAATTATACTTTAGCGGCAAAATAGCGGCAAAATTGTGCATAAACGCAAATATAAAATTTTTTTTCAAGCTATTCGTGAAAAATAGCGGGCTATTTTTTTCTATGTTTGTGATATATAAATGCTGCTGTGATATATATGTTAATATATATATATATATATATATATATATATATATATTTATATATATATATATCTGTGATGGAATGCAAAAAAAAAAAAAAAAAAAAAAAAGCTCGGGGGGTCTTTGCGAGTGCCATGGTCTAGGCACTCGGCAAAGCTGGAAACCTGAATTTCAGTTTCCGGGGCTTTGCCGAGTGCCTAGACCACGGCACTTTCGGCAAAGGCATTTTTAAAAAAGAAAAAATATTTGCCGAGTGCTGGGGCCGAGGGCACTCGGCAAAGACTATTTTAAAAAAATTTGCGAAATTCTTTGCCGAGTGCCGGCCTCCAAGGCACTCGGCAAAGAAAGGCAGCGTGCCGGTGGCCTA
>JADLZL010005433.1:0-69628 GCA_015844335.1 Chrysopogon serrulatus | reverse complement strand
GCCATTATTGGGCTTAACCCTAGAAGGGTAGCATATAGTCTCATACATGGGCCTCATGGGTTTAGCCTCATGGGCCTAATACACACACATACTCCAACACCCCGGTCTGAACTACCAAAAGCAATGGAGTTCCGAACTGACATGAAAAGAAGAAGTACACACAGGAGCCCCCCCACAGACGCAACTAGCCACTGGTGATGTTGAGGCTGGTGCGAAACTCGGTGAAGGTCGAGGACGGGAGGCCCTTCGTGAAGATGTCGGCGAACTGGGATGTGGTCGGCACGTGAAGGACCCGCACCTCGCCGATGACGACCCGATCACGGACAAAGTGTAGGTCGATCTCCACATGCTTGGTCCGCTGGTGCTGAACGGGGTTGGTGGAGAGGTAGACCGCACTGACGTTGTCGCCGTAGACCAACGTGCTCCGGAGGAGAGGGCTATGGAGCTCTCCAAGGAGCTGCCGGAGCCAGGAGGCCTCAGCCACGCCGTTGGCGACGGCGCGGTACTCCGCCTCGGCACTGGAACGGGAGGCCACCTGCTGGCGCTTGGACGACCAGGACACCAGGTTGCCGCCCAAGAAGACGGCGTAGCCAGAGGTGGAGCGCCGAGTGTCCGGGCAACCACCCCAGTCGGCGTCCGTGTAGACAACCAGCTCGGTGGAGGAAGACCGCCGGTGGAGGAGCAAGCCGTAGTCAACAGTACCCCTGAGGTAGCGAAGAAGACGCTTGAGAGCGGTGAGGTGAGGCTCCCGGGGATCATGCATATGGAGACATAGCTGCTGAACTGCATAGGTGATGTCCGGCCGAGTGAAGGTGAGGTACTGAAGAGCACCGGCAAGACTCCGATATGCAGTGGGATCACCACCGTGCACCCTCGGTCTCTGACAGCTTGCCCTGAGTGTCAACCGGAGTGGAGCAGGGGTTGCGATCCACCGCTTGGCCCGGGAGGAGGAGGAGGACCCAAAAGGGACGACGGTGGGCGAGGAGCCGGCGCGGCGGTGGTAGGGCAGCGGAGCGCACGAGGAGGTCGAGGACCCCAAATAGAGACGGTCCCAAAGCGAACCACCCCGAGTGAGCTCCTCCAGGGGCAAGGTCGTCCCGAACCCTCGTGGAAGGTGGGGAAGGGCCGCCGGGTGAGACTAGAAGCGGAGGTGGTCAGAAGGTCGCCGAGCCCGCGGAGGACGTTGAGGACCGTGATGCGGTCCTCCACGGGCCGCCCAAGGTCCCCGAGGGAGTCCGCCATGTTCTTCATCCGCGGCAGAACTCATCGACGGGAGAGGTCGCCTCGGACAAAGGTGCGGAAGCTTCGCCGAGACGGAGTGCCCCCGGCCGCATTGCCCGTGAACTGCCCTCGAAAAGCCGGCCAGCTCAGCGGGCGTCCGGGCGTTATGGACGATGTCGTGGGAGCTTCGAGGGAGACAGTCCCGACGATCCAGACAAACGATCTTTGTCAAGGCGGAGCCATGCCGGGTCCAGGCCGCAACGATGGTGTCGAGGAGGACGTGGATCGCCGAGGGCGAGCGGCGTAGGGTGAGGAGGAGCAGGTCCCGCCAGGCCCAGCGTAGGGCGACTCTGCCGAGGACGACCGGACGAGGTTCGAATGTTCGACCCCGCCGGCCTGGTAGTGAAGTCGCGCCACGAGCGGATCGGCCGGATCGTGCCAGAGGACCGCGGTATGGGACGCCGCTGGGCCCCGGGGCGAGCCGGGAGGAAACGGCCGCGCCGTGGAAAGGAACGCCGCCAACGAGGGAGCTGCCGGCCTTGGCGCGATACGACGAGCCGTGGCGTCGGCCCGCGTCCCCCCGCTCCCATTACGAGTGTCGCGGCCAGCGCTGACGCTCTCCCCGCCCGCGGCAAAGAATCTTGGCAATAGCGATGGCGGCGGCGACGTTGGAGTCGACGTGATAGGGTCGCGCGGCCGCCGAGGAGGGGGGGGGAAGGGGACGCCGCCGCTGGCCGTGGCACGCCGGGCGGCCGAACGGGCGGGCCGGACAAAGGGCCGCCACCACCACCCGGCCGAACGAACGGCCGCAGTCGGGCCGGGCTGGGCCGGTGGGCGTAACCTTCCAAATTATATGGCCCACAAGCACCGACATTGTCACTAAGACCTCTGGTCGGCCATACTTGTGTACCACATAACTCGAAACGCTGCGCCGGGTGGAACCCCGATGAAACCACGATCCTCCGGATCGGCTTCTTACAAGATATTGTAGTATTACCACCATCTTTATCCAAATAAAACAGAGTAGCGGAAGATTTACAAAAGAAGATTACAACATTTGATCGTGAGTTTGATTAAACAAAGACTTAACTAAATTTGCGGAAGTAAGAAGGAGATGTAGAACACTGCAGGGGAACACCTCAAGTGAGAGATATTCGATCATGCCAAGCCCACGGTATGACCGGGAAGTTAGCTTCACTCAAGGAACACAGAGCATATTTTTACACATTTTTAGTTGCCCAAATAAATTAATATAAAAAGGTGAAAACAGCACTTGAAAAAAATAAATAGAAAAAAGAAAAAAAAACTTTTCATTTGTCCCGGGACTTACTGTGCGGCCCAAGAAGGCCCGCGCGGCCCGGGCCCACGCTGCCAAGTGCATGCCCGGCCTGGCGCACGCCGCTTCTCTCTCTCCCCCCTTTGGTCGACAGGCGGGGCCGGCTGTCGGATCACCTCCTCCCTTGCCTTTCTCCGTGCACAGTGCAGCGGCGGCGGCCGACGGCGCAACTTCGCCAACGGCGGCGCCTCCGGAACCGACGCCCCAATAGCTTCCTCTCATCACCCCGAGCTCAACGAGCTACTATACGGCTATTGACCCTCATCGGAGCGGACGCAACGACGACCGAGGTGGCGGCGGCGCTCGGAGCTCGTCGGAGCGACCTTGGTCCGGCCCAACCATGGCGTACGAGACGCAACCAACACCCTGGATCGACTTAGGGACTCACCGCGACTTCAAAACAACGGCGAGGGCGGGCTTGGGGATGGCGAGGATACTTGACGGCGCGGCAAGTGGCGGGGGCGGTGCGAAGTTCGGACGGGCGAACGGTGTCCCGCGGCCGAGCTCTCCTGGGTGAGATAAATAAGAGGTCGATCTTGCTCAAATGAGCCAAGGCGAAGCTAACAAGACCATTAGTTGAGCTTTGAGACGCCGGAATAGCTCGCACGGCGAAATTTTCGGGGCGGTGGCGCTGGGCAAAAGGGAAGACGGCGCCGCCTCGAGCTACCCAGGCGATGGCAAGGGCTAGGAGTTGGTTCAGAGGATGCGCAACGGAGTTGCGAAGTGGGTGGCGGAAGCAATTGCACGGCGATTACTTAACAACGATTTTAATTTCTCGCCGGTGAACCAAGGTGTGTCGTCGGCGGCGTAAGAAGAAGAAGCTTGGCAACGCGGCGGTCATGTCCTTTTATAGGGCAAGGGTGGGTCGTGGAGTTGGCCGGCGTCTTCACGAACACGACGATGTGGTTGGCGGCGCGCGAAAAACCGAAACGGCGAGAACGCCACGGGCGGCCGTCGGCCGGCGGGACGGCATGGGCACCGATGAGGTGTCCCCCCCTTCCTCACTGTAGCAAATTGCCACCTTTTCTTTTAATTTTCAAAATTACTTTTAAAATTTGAACTGTTCACAAAAATATCCCAAAATACAAGTTGTTCCAAATTTTGTGCTCTACAATTTTCATTTAGGAAGCTTGGTCAGATTCAAACTAGTTTTTGAATTTGAACTTCAAATTTGAAATTAGAGCAAAACCCTAAATTTGGGGAATTTAAAATTACTTTCAAATTTTGAATAAAAGATGAAAATCTCCAAAAATAAAAGTTGTTCCATTTTTCAAGATCTACAACTTTCATTAAGGAAGTTTTTCATGAAACCCAATAGTTTTTGAATTGAAGTTTAAAACTCAAAAAGGGGCATTTTCCAATTCAACTAACTTTTGAAATTACTTAAAATTTTATTCAAAAAACTTGAAAAACTTTATCTACCAAAGTTGTAGAGCTCAAAGAGATGCACAAACTGTATTTTTGGAGTTTTCCCAAATTTTGAATACTTTGGGGTGAAATGGTAAAGAGGGCAAAAACACTTTGAAAATCTCCCTTTTTGAAAGGTTTTTCAAATTGAATCTTTGGGCAATTAATTAATGATAATGTGGCACTTTTCAAACCCAACCAACAGTACACTTTCAAAGTACAAAGTTCATACTTTGAAATAGTGCCATTGGTTAGCAACTTTTACTCATAAAATTAATTATGGTTAGCTCCTCAAAAGTGAATTTGAAATTCAAATCCAACACTTTTAACCACTAGGGTTAGGGTTTTGGGATTCGGATTCCGAATTCAACTTTGATTCTTTCTTTTGCATCATTGACTTGTAAAACATAGTTAGGGTGTGAGTCAGGGTTAGTCAAGCACTTGCAAACATCAAGGTTGGTTTTAGTTGATTGCTTTTATAAACAAAATTAACTTGCAGGTGAAATTTAAATGGTGTACACATACACATACGATATGAAATGTAAAGGAGCTCAAACAACCCTAGAAATGTGTAAACTTATTTTAGTTATACATATCACGGTTCTCTAATCATGAATGCTTATGACATGCTTATGATGACATGTGGCAAGTTTAGGTTAACGTAACACCGGGGGTGTTACACAGCGGCCGGGCCACCGGTCGGTCAACGCTGGAACGGCGGCTGCACCCCGCGCGCCGAGCAGCGTCATCGTCGTCTCGGCGTCGGCGGCGGCGCGTCGCCCTGGTCGTCCAGCGCCATGGCCGCCAGGGCGGCGGCGCTGCGCCGGGGCGCCCGCGATCGGCCGCTTGAGGCCCATAAATGGGCGGCTGTAAATACCCCTTGTTACGTTAGCCTAAACCCCGCCATGTCATCATTACTGCATGAGCATTCATAATTAGAGAACACTAATTCAAACAACCAAAATGAGTTTATCAATTTCTAGGGTTGGTTGAGCTCTTTCATATCGTATGTGTATATGCATGTCATTAAATTCCACTCATAATTTTACTTTTATAAAAAGTGATCAACTAAAATCAATCTTGATGTTTGCAAGTGCTTGGCTAACCTTGACTCACACCCCAAAGATGTTTTACAAAGCAAATGAGGTACAAGGAAGAATCAAATTTGAATTTAGAATTCAAAATCCCAAACCCTAGCTTGATGGCTAAGTGTGGGAAATTGAATTTCATTTTCAATTTTGATGAGCTAACCATAATTAATTTTCTAAATAAAGTTGCTAACCAATGGCACCATTTCAAAGTATGAAGTTTGTACTTTGAAAGTATGCTATTGGTTGGGTTTGAAAAGTTCCACAACATCATTAATTAATTGCCCAAAATTCCAATTTGAAATTCTTCTTCAAAAGCTTAAATTCAAAAGCCTTTTATCCCTTTTCTAAATTTCATCTCAAAATATTCAAAATTTGGGAAAACTCCAAAAATACAGTTTGTGCATCTCTTTGAGCTCTACAACTTTGGTATACAAAGTTTTTCAAGTTTTTAAATAAAATTTTAAATTATTTCAAAAGTTCTTTAAACCGAAAAAGTGTCCCCTTTTGAGTTTTAAACTCCAATTCAAAAATTATTTGGTTTCATGAAAAACTTCCTAAATGAAAGTTGTAGATCATGAGAAATGGAACAACTTTTATTTTTGAGATTTTCATCTTTTATTCAAAATTCAAAAGTAATTTTGAAATCCTTAAAATTAAGGTTTTGCCCTCTTTTTTTTGAATTTGAAATTCAAATTCAAAATCCATTTGAAATCTGACAAAACTTTCTAAATGAAAGTTGTAGAGCATGAATTTTGGAGCAATCTGTATTTTTGGAATTTTTGAGCTTTTATTCAAAATTTTGGAGTAATTTGAAAAGAGGAGAGGATGAGGTGTCCTGTGCTACAGTAATCCGGGGGGGGAACTTGTTTTTCTCCTCTGCCGTGCCCATGCCGCCGGCCGCCGTGGCATTCCGGCGCCTTCCCTGATTTCCCGCGCCACCAACCAGCGCAGCTCCGCCGCGAAGGTGCCAGCCACCACGTCGACACCTTCCTTGCCTATAAGAGTCACCGTCGGGCGTCGTGTTCTCCTTTCCTTCTTCCCCCACCGCCGAACCACTTACGCTCGCCAAAGCAATTCACCGCCACCCTAGCACCTCGGTCCAATTGCTCTTGCCTGCAGCGCCGCAACACCCTTGCGCACCCACCGGACCTAATTGGAGCTCTTGACATCGCCGGAATCGCCGCCGCTCTGTCATCTTCCACCTCTCCGGTCGCCGGACTCCGCCGTGGGCACTCTCCACTGGTCTGAGCATCACCGTGCATCGCAACCGAGTAAATTCCTTGTTTTAGCTTCGCCCTGAACCAATGATCACGGTCGGCTCATCATCTTTCACTGCCAAGGTCGGGACGCGCCGGAACGACGGTGAGCTCACCGGTTCGCGCCGCCGTCTCCGCTCTCACCGCGGCTACGACTCTCTGCTCCGCCCCCGCTTGAACCCGTGTGAGCATCGTGCTCGTGGTGAGCCCCTGAATCCATCTTCAACCTTGTTTTGATCTCTACTGTTTTCTTTATTCGACGGAACGCCGTGCACCGCCATCCGCCTCGGCCGCCGCTGCTCGCGCTCCGGTGAGCCACCGTGGATGTGTTGTAGTTTGTCGAAGTTCGCCCAGTAGCACAAGGAGAACCATGATGCCGTTCGTGTCGGTGTTGGACTCGCCGTCGACGAGATAGCCGCCCGCCGCCCGCCGTCGTGTCTCTGTTGAACCGGAGGGAAGCGAGGGAAGAGGGAGCAGCCGACGTGGGGGGCCAGCATGTCGGCGAAGGAAGAAGGAGGAGGCGGCGCCGCCGCTGTGGGTTCGGCCAGTGCGGGCAGCGCTGGTGCGGGCCGTCATGGGCCGGACTGGGCCGTCTTGTAAGAGTCTTGTACTGGGAAAAACAGGCCGGCATGCGGATGGGCCGCCTGAGTGAGCCCCTGGGAAGGAGGAAAATGTTTTTCCTTTTTCTATTTAGATTTTGCAAGTCTGCTTTTTCATCTTTTTTGTTACAATTTCGTTTGGGCAAGTAAAAATGTGAAAAATATATATCTGTGATCCTTGAGTGATGCTTTACCTAGGAAAAATGCTAACTCTATTTTTCCAATAAAAATTATTTGTTCTATAATTTGCTCTTTTAATTGATAAATGCAACTTCCATGATTTTTAATAATTAAAACATAAGTCCAAAAATTATGAAATTTGTTTTGTGTGCTAATTAGGTGATGATGATTTTAATTATGAAGTTTGATTAGATTTTGACTAATTTTTGTATTATGCTTAATTAACCCTTTAATTAATTAATGTTTAATTAATTAATCATGTGGTTAATTAGGGTTTAGTTGATCCCTAATTAGCAAGTTAATTAGCGGCTTTCAACGACTGTAAAAACGGTCAATAAATTAGTAATCACCCTTAATCACTGTTAGTGTTGCCTGATTTTGGGATTGAGTGATGACCCTAGGTCATTAACCTTAATGACCTTCGGCATTTTATGTTGATTGCGCATCGTTAGTCCGTTGTCGTCGACGCTAGTTATACCTTCTTAGTGCAACTATACCGTGAAGGAAAGTTGTACTCAAGATCGGTTAACACTCGTTGCATCATTATCGCATGCTCTTTTATTACTGCATCGTAATCATGCATCTCAATCGTGTAGCCGTGCCGCCCCGAAGAAGAAGGTGTTCGGGCGTGAAGAGGTTGGTCCCGGTCTCAGCAGTGCCATCGCTAATCCTAACTTCGTCGAGCCCCAAGGCAAGCCCCGGATGCATTTAAACCCTGCCGTGTATTTCGAAAAGCTTTTATATTGTATGTTCCTGATATGATGCATTAGGTAATAGGAGTTGTGTGATATCCTACTTTGGTGCATTTACCGTACCTTGCTATACACCCTGGATACCTGTTTTGATTTCGAAAATGCTAGTGCATGCTTAGCCCTGCAGATAGCAAAGGCTTTATGAAATGTTTTAAAGATGTGATAACAAAAGTTCCCCCTTGAGGGTAATTACGAAAACCTGATGTTACTTGTTGGTATCCCTTCACCTTGATCGGGTCAAGGGTACGCAACAAGAGCATGATGATAAGTAAATTGAGACCGGGTGGAGTGACTTGCACCAGGAAGGGCTAGTGCCCTGGTGTAGTGTCGTCCACTTGTGAGTCGGTTAAGCACCGTTCGTTGCCTTGGCCCTTGGATCATGAGGTTATTGGATAGTACTAGTCGCATGCTAATGGCGGTAAGCTCCCTTGTATGATCTATGCGAGAACGGACAACCGCACGGAAGTAGCGTGTACCCATACTACGGGTATACCCGCGGACGGTTGTGGCGACGGGCGTAGAAAAATGGTGTCTTGTACTCTCGTGGCTAGGATCCGTTCCGGGGGGAGAAATGCAAGCGTGAGTTGATGTATGTGAGATGTTTGGTCCTGCATACATCGTGTGGCTAGGAAGCCTCACCGGGTATATAAAGCGATTCGAATCGTCGTGTGCTCCACGATATGGGAGCCGTGATCCTTGCACCAAAGATCGTAGTAATTATGGAAGTTGATGATGGAAAGTTTTGAATCCGGTATTTGATTGACAAGTGATTGATGTAGTAAAGTAAGGGCCGGCTTAGTCTCTTTTGCCAAGGTGTCATTTGATCTTGCTAAAGCCTCACCTTGATTCCTATTAGCCAGCATTCCCCGAGTCTTCCCCCAATTTTTGGTCGGGTAAGTCTTGCGGAGTACTTTTTTTGTACTCGGGGTTTGTTCAACCCCTTGCGGGGTGAACCGCATGGACAAGAGTGCTACGGCCCTTGTTGCATGACGGTGATCGAGGAAGAGTCTACCGAGGAATAGATTGTGTGGCCTCCAGGCGGGGGCACTTTTGTTGTGTGATTGTAATAAAGTTAAGTAATGATACTTCCGCTTTGTCTTGTAATAATGCTACTCTGGTTTGTATAAGTTTGACAAAAGTTTTGTAAATTAAGTATTGTAAGTCTTCCGCCGCTACTCTGGTATTTTGTATGAAAACTGTTGTAATACTTGTGATGTCTCTGTAAGTATCGATCCCGGAGGAAACGTGGTTTATCGGGGTTCACCCGACGGAACATTCTAGGTTATATGGTGGTACGCAAATGCGGTGACAAAGGTCTTAAGGACAATGTCGGTGCTTGTGGGCCATATAATTTAGAAGGTTCTGCCACAGAGGGTATCGAGGCGGTACTTATAAAGATACTCACAGTATTACTTTTCAAAACTTCAAAATGCTTTGTATCCAAAAGTTAAATGGGTTTTAGTCCAAATTGCTTCTGCTCCGTCTTAATTCTTTCTAGTAGCCTTTCTAGGTGCTATTTAAAAGAAGTCTTAAGCGGAGTATCATGTTGTTTTCTTTTTGCCCTATATTACTTAAAGTATGCTTATGTTACTTTAAAAAGTCTTTTACTTGATCCGTAGGTTCGATCATGCATCATGTTTAATTCATTTGTTTAAAGAATAATATCCCCGATAACAAGTGGTTGGGCTAAGTAAAAATCAATCCTATTCTTGCTGGCCCTAGGATTTCCATCTTATAGGCCTTGCTTGTGTATAAATATGATCTTGACTATAACGGATGTTTGGCAACACTCGTCTTTGGTTCTTCACACGAGGGAGGTGAGGTCCCTCGGGCACCAAAGACCACCGCCCCCTTGGTTTGAAGGCGTGGCGGCTCTAGTCCATGCCACCATCGAGAATGCCCGTATGCTACGGAAATGAGTCGAAAAAATCAGAATGCCCCACATGAGAATCATGGTCGTCGTAATCACGCACGAAATCACATATGCGGACTTTTATTGAAACTCGTCCGCCGGTGTTCACAAGGGCCGAGGAACCCCTAGAAGCGAATGGCCCGCCAGATTATAAATCTAAAGTTTGACCTGCTAGAGGGTTGTCCCGACTTGTTGAAACCCAAGTTTGCTGCCCAACAGTTGAGAGGCCCTGCATCTGCATGGTGGGCAAATTTTCTCGCACGTCAGCCAGTTGGTCAGCAAGTCACTTGGGCCATGTTCCAAGATGCATTTCGTCAGCACTTCATTCCTGACGGGGTGATGCAAGCAAAACTGGAAGAGTTTCTAGCCATAAAGCAAGGCGGTCGGTCAGTAGTGCAAGTATGTGAATCTGTTTAGTCATCTATCACAGTATGCACCGGAACATGTGGATACGGACATCAAGAAAAAGAAATGTTTTATTCGAGGTTTAAAGAGTGATGTTGAAACCCACCTTACTGCAAATCCGAATGCCACATTTTATGAGGCTGTGGATATTGCAATATCTTATGAAAGATCCATGCTTAAACAAAAGAGTGAAGAGCGGCGTACTTCCTTTAACCTTTCTGGCGGAATCCAGAAACGCCAGAAGGTTATATTCCACCCTACTCAGCATACCCACCAGCAATTCCGCTATCCACCGCACCAACAAAGTCACGAACCCTATTACTACCCACCACAGCAGCAGCAAGTCCACAGGCAACAGGTGTACACTCACCCTACTGCCCCAACCCATCCCCAAAGCAAAGAATACCCGTGGTATTCGAACTCCCCTCTCCACCAGCTCCCCTGGGACGCCATCCACTGGTAAAGGTCCCTGTTTTAACTGTGGAGAGTCCGGACACTTCATTCAATATTGTCCTTATCCAAAGACGAGTGATCCCAACTTCCAACAAGGATCTGGTAACCAGCAGTATCAGAACCAAGGCAGAGGTAAATCACAGTATGTCCCGAAGGTGAATGCCGGGAAGAAGACTGGGCGTGTATACTATGTCCAAACTGGAGATGTTCTTAAAGGAGAACCTGTTTTTATGGGTACGTTCCCTGTCACCAGTCATCCTGCACTTACGTTATTTGATTCTGGTGCATCACATACATTCATCAACCGTACTTTCGCTGAAAAGCATGAAATGCCCATAAAAGAAATCAAGGATATACCTGCGGTCTGTGAGTTTCCGGAATTTTTTCCCCGAGGAATTCTTGAATGGGCCTTTCCCGAAGTTTCCTCCTTCTTTCTTCTAGGTCACGATTCGTTTCTAAGAATTGTGACTTTCCGAAAACATGAGACTTGTAATATGAACCCTTCTATCTCCCTTATGAAACCATGTAAGGTGTGTCTACTTGATACATTTCCTTTTCCATTACTTAGCCCTAAGCTTTGAATCTCGGGGCGAGATTCCCTGATAAGGGAATATAATGTAACACCCCTGTTACGTTAGCCTAAACCCGCCATGTCATCATTATCATTGCATGAGCATTCATAATTAGAGAACACTAATTCAAACAACCAAAATGAGTTTATCAATTTCTAGGGTTGGTTGAGCTCTTTCATATCGTATGTGTATATGCATGTCATTAAATTCCACTCATAATTTTACTTTTATAAAAGTGATCAACTAAAATCAATCTTGATGTTTGCAAGTGCTTGGCTAACCTTGACTCACACCCCAAAGATGTTTTACAAAGCAAATGAGGTACAAGGAAGAATCAAATTTGAATTTAGAATTCAAAATCCCAAACCCTAGCTTGATGGCTAAGTGTGGGAAATTGAATTTCATTTTCAATTTTGATGAGCTAACCATAATTAATTTTCTAAATAAAAGTTGCTAACCAATGGCACCATTTCAAAGTATGAAGTTTGTACTTTGAAAGTATGCTATTGGTTGGGTTTGAAAAGTTCCACAACATCATTAATTAATTGCCCAAAATTCCAATTTGAAATTCTTCTTCAAAAGCTTAAATTCAAAAGCCTTTTATCCCTTTTCTAAATTTCATCTCAAAATATTCAAAATTTGGGAAAACTCCAAAAATACAGTTTGTGCATCTCTTTGAGCTCTACAACTTTGGTATACAAAGTTTTTCAAGTTTTTAAATAAAATTTTAAATTATTTCAAAAGTTCTTTAAACCGAAAAGTGTCCCCTTTTGAGTTTTAAACTCCAATTCAAAAATTATTTGGTTTCATGAAAAACTTCCTAAATGAAAGTTGTAGATCATGAGAAATGGAACAACTTTTATTTTTGGAGATTTTCATCTTTTATTCAAAATTCAAAAGTAATTTTGAAATCCTTAAAATTAAGGTTTTGCCCTCTTTTTTTGAATTTGAAATTCAAATTCAAAATCCATTTGAAATCTGACAAAACTTTCTAAATGAAAGTTGTAGAGCATGAATTTTGGAGCAATCTGTATTTTTGGAATTTTTGAGCTTTTATTCAAAATTTTGGAGTAATTTGAAAAGAGGAGAGGATGAGGTGTCCTGTGCTACAGTAATCCGGGGGAACTTGTTTTTCTCCTCTGCCGTGCCCATGCCGCCCGACCGCCCCGTGGCATTCGGCGCCTTCCCTGATTTCCCGCGCCACCAACCAGCGCAGCTCCGCGCGAAGGTGCCCGGCCACCACGTCGACACCTTCCTTGCCTATAAGAGTCACCGTCGGCGTCGTGTTCTCCTTTCCTTCTTCCCCACCGCCGTCGAACCACTTTGCTTTCGCCAAAGCAATTCACCGCCACCCCTAGCACCTCGGTCCAATTGCTCTTGCTGCAGCGCCGCAACACCCTTTGCGCACCCACCGGACCTAATTGGAGCTCTTGACATCGCCCAGGAATCGCCGCCGCTCTGTCATCTTCCACCTCTCCGGTCGCCGGGACTCCGCCGTGGGCACTCTCCACCGGGTCCGAGCATCACCGTGCATCGCAACCGAGTAAATTCCTTGTTTTAGCCGCCCTGAACCAATGATCACGGTCGGCTCATCATCTTTCACTTGCCAAGGTCGGGCCGCCGAACGACGGTGAGCTCACCCGGTTCGCGCCCGCTCCTCACTTCTCACCGCGACTACGACTCTCTGCTCCGCCCCGCTTGAACCTCGTGTGAGCATCGTGCTCGTGGTGAGCCCCTCAATCCATCTTCAACCTTGTTTTGATCTCTCTTGTTTTCTTTATTCGACGGAACGCCGTGCCATCCGCCATCCGCCTCGACATGCCCGCCGCCGCCGCTCCGGTGAGCCACCGTGGATGTGTTGTAGTTTGTCGAGTTCGCCGTAGCACAAGGGAGAACCATGATGCCGCTTCGTGTCGGTGTTGGACTCGCCGTCGACGAGATAGCCGCCCGGCGCCGTCGTCGTGTCTGCTGAGCCGGAGGGAAGCGAGGGAAGAGGGAGCAACCGACGTGCGGGGGCCAACATGTCGGCCGGCGGAAGGAGGGGAGGCGGCAGTGCGCTGTGGGTTCGGCAGTGCGGGCCCTTGGGTGCGGGCCGTCATGGGCCGGACCCGGGCCGTCTTGTGCGTCTTGTATGGCGCGCTGGGAAACAGGCCGGCATGCGGATGGGCCGCACAGTGAGCCCGGGGAAGGAGGAAAATGTTTTTCCTTTTTCTATTTAGATTTTGCAAGTCTGTTTTTCATCTTTTTGTTACAATTTCGTTTGGGCAAGTAAAAATGTGAAAAATATATATCTGTGATCCTTGAGTGATGCTTTACCTAGAAAAAATGCTAACTCTATTTTTCCAATAAAAATTATTTGTTCTATAATTTGCTCTTTTAATTGATAAATGCAACTTCCATGATTTTTAATAATTAAAACATAAGTCCAAAAATTATGAAATTTGTTTTGTGTGCTAATTAGGTGATGATGATTTTAATTATGAAGTTTGATTAGATTTTGACTAATTTTTTGTATTATGCTTAATTAACCCTTTAATTAATTAATGTTTAATTAATTAATCATGTGGTTAATTAGGGTTTAGTTGATCCCTAATTAGCAAGTTAATTAGCGGCTTTCAACGACTGTAAAACGGTCAATAAATTAGTAATCACCCTTAATCACTGTTAGTGTTGCCCGATTTTGGGATTGAGTGATGACCCTAGGTCATTAACCTTAATGACCTTCGGCATTTTATGTTGATTGCGCATCGTTAGTCCGTTGTCGCCGACGCTAGTTATACCTTCTTAGTGCAACTATACCGTGAAGGAAAGTTGTACTCAAGATCGGTTAACACTCGTTGCATCATTATCGCATGCTCTTTTATTACTGCATCGTAATCATGCATCTCAATCGTGTAGCCGTGCCGTCTGAAGAAGGTGTTCGGCGTGAAGAGGTTGGTCCTGGTCTCAGCAGTGCCATCGCTAATCCTAACCGTTGAGCCCCAAGGCAAGCCCCCGGATGCATTTAAACCCCGCCGTGTATTTCAAAAAGCTTTTATATTGTATGTTCCCCGATATGATGCATTAGGTAATAGGAGTTGTGTGATATCCTACTTTGGTGCATTTACCGTACCTTGCTATACACCCCGGATACCTGTTTTGATTTCGAAAATGCTAGTGCATGCTTAGCCCTGCAGATAGCAAAGGCTTTATGAAATGTTTTAAAGATGTGATAACAAAAGTTCCCCCTTGAGGGTAATTACGAAAACCTGATGTTACTTGTTGGTATCCCTTCACCTTGATCGGGTCAAGGGTACGCAACAAGAGCATGATGATAAGTAAATTGAGACCGGGTGGAGTGACTTGCACCGGGAAGGGCTAGTGCCCCGGTGTAGTGTCGTCCCACTTGTGAGTCGGTTAAGCACCGTTCGTTGCCTTGGCCCTTGGATCATGAGGTTATTGGATAGTACTAGTCGCATGCTAATGGCGGTAAGCTCCCTTGTATGATCTATGCGAGAACGGACAACCGGCACGGGAAGTAGCGTGTACCCATACTACGGGTATACCCGTCGGACGGTTGTGACCGACGGGCGTAGGAAAATGGTGTACTTGTACTCTCGTGGCTAGGATCCGTTCTGGCAGGGAGAAATGCAAGCGTGAGTTGATGTATGTGAGATGTTTGGTCCTGCATACATCGTGTGGCTAGGAAGCCCCAGCTGGGTATATAAAGCGATTCGAATCGTCGTGTGCTCCACGATATGGGAGCCGTGATCCTTGCACCAGCATCGTAGTAATTATGGAAGTTGATGATGGAAAGTTTTGAATCCGGTACTTGATTGACAAGTGATTGATGTAGTAAAGTAAGGACTGGCTTAGTCTCTTTTGCCAAGGTGTCATTTGATCTTGCTAAAGCCTCACCTTGATTCCTATTAGCCAAAGATTCCCGAGTCTTCTCCCCAATTTTTTGGTCGGGTAAGTCTTGCGGGAGTACTTTTTTGTACTCGGGGTTTGTTCAACCCCTCATTGCGGGTGAACCGCATGGACAAGAGTGCTACGGCCCTTGTTGCATGACGGTGATCGAGGAAGAGTCTACCGAGGAATAGATTGTGTGGCCTCTGGGCAGGGCACTTTTGTTGTGTGATTGTAATAAAGTTAAGTAATGATACTTCCGCTGTCTTGTAATAATGCTACTCTGGTTTGTATAAGTTTGACAAAAGTTTTGTAAATTAAGTATTGTAAGTCTTCCGCTACTCTGGTATTTTGTATGAAAACTGTTGTAATACTGTGATGTCTCTGTAAGTATTGATCCTGGAGGAAACGTGGTTTATCGGGGGTTCACCCGACGGAACATTCTAGGTTATATGGTACGCAAGTACGGCTGACAAAGGTCTTAAGGACAATGTCGGTGCTTGTGGGCCATATAATTTAGAAAGGTTACGCCACGCCGCCGAGGGCGGGCGGCTTTGGGCGCGCGCCGCCGCCGCCCGCGCCCGCTGTGCGCCACGCCGGGGCGAATCCGGCAAGAAGCGGCGGCCGGTAGCCAGCCGGCGGCGGGCCGCCAGAGGGCGGCCTGGGCGGCGTCGTGCCTGCGCCCGCCCACACCGCCCACGAAGAAGAGGAAGGGAGAGGAGGGAAGGGTGTAGTAGGGGTAGGCCGGAGGGGGAGGGGGGAGGCGGCCGGCCGCCATGGCGGCGGCGGCGCCAAGCCGGCAGTGGGGGCCGGGCGGCCGGGGGGGGAGGGAGGAGAGAGAGAAACCCTAACCCTAGCTTGATACCATGCTAGAATTCTGATTTTGCCATTATTGGGCTTAACCCTAGAAGGGTAGCATATAGTCTCATACATGGGCCTCATGGGCTTAGCCTCATGGGCCTAATACACACACATACTCCAACAGTGGGGAGCTTTCCCGGCTTCAGACATGCCCATGACACTGTTTTTGACGACAACGTGTGAAAAATTTTTAGGTAATAATGCGGCACATGTACCAAATGTGGACGAAATAAAAAACTAATTCCACAGTTTAGCTGTAAACGACGAGACACATCTTTTGAGCCTAATTACTCCATGATTAGCTATGAGTGCTACAGTAACCCACATCATTATTTCTAAGTGCTACAGTAACCAAATGATTCGTCTCACCGTTTACAGGCAATTTATGAAATTAGTTTTTTTAATTAGTGTCTAAAAATTCCTTCCGACATCTAGTCAAATATCCGATGTGACACCCTAAAAATTTTTACCCCTAAACTAAACACCCCCTTAACGTTGTGACGCGAGATGTCATAAGGGATTTTCAATATAAATAAAAAAAGAAATTGCAGAACTTATACTGATTAATTTATTATTGACATATATTTATCCTAGCGTCATATTATCAAATCATAGACTAATTAGGTTAAAAAATTTTAATTAAATAAAATAATCACAATCTATATAATTATTTACTTTTTATTCTATATTTAATACTCCTGCATGTCCAAAGATTTGATGGAAGATAACAAATCTTTTATTTGCCTAGAGAATCCAAACACCCATGCATTGCGTGATCTCTATTCTATTCTGGATCACCTCATACGTAATTTTCAGACCTATTTCAACTTCAAGAGTAGTTGAATGCCAGACGTGGTAATGGATCAGAATTCTCTAAATAGAGGAATCAAATTAAGGGTCTATTTGGATCTATGAACTAACAACTAGTTCAAATAATTGGATTTAAATGGACTACTAAACTAATAACTAGTTGAATTTTAGATTAGTCATTAGTTCATCAACTAGTTCACCTGTTTGGATCACTAATTACTAGTCAACTAGTTACTTGTTTATGGGATCCAAATAAGACCTAAAAAAATTAAAAAAAAATTCAACATCCAATCCAAATCTAATTCCAAATAACTACGCACTCCCTCATACTGAATGAAATAATATAGCGCATTCTAGCTATTCCTAGACAAAAAAATGCAATTGTGCAAAAGACGATGTACCCTTCACTTAACTTCCAAATAGACATGATTAAAGAATGAATTTTCAGTCTCTTTATACCAAATATGGCAACTACATGAATTACTTTCCTTATCAAAATAATCATGTATTTTTATTTAAGTAAATATTATGTTCTTGTTCCCGGAATACACTATATTTCAGGTCAGAGGGACTAGTGTTCAATCCAACCAAACGTCCAAATCCAACCATGACGATCCAATAATAGAAAAGGTATTATCCAACAATAGAGAATTAACTATGGATTTAATCCTTCTATATTGTCAGTGAAATAAAGAGAGTAAGCAAGCCGACCGAGGCATACCGGCCCAATTTTGTACCACTTCTGTGGAAAATACGGCCCAGATATGAGTACTGAGCTTCTGAATTACGGAGTTTCTTTTCATGTAACAACGACACCCCTTGAACTGTTGACTGTTGTCTTGTACTATATCTCTCTACTACGATTCATGCAACAAAGAAGGCCGGCGAGCGTGGCCACATCGCCTGTCTTTCTCGGCCGTCGGATCCAGCTCACGAACGGCCCAAATCGAACTTTCGGGTCGTCCGCCGCAGACTGCCAACCTTTCCTTCCTTCTCCGCCTGAGCCAACAGCGCCGCCGCCTCGTCACCCCTACTATATCTGAGGGTCATCCCCCTCCCAAATTTTTAGGAGTTTTTCTTCATAAAATTATGCATGTTTCGGAGGACCACATGTAATCCATGTGATATGGAGTTTTGCTAGGTTTTTGCTTACAAACGGGCTTTTACTTAGAAACGGTTTAAATTTTTGCAAAAAAGTTATTGAAATATATCCATGTGGGGTCTTATTTTAAAGAGTTTATTGCAAGGAACACCATGGTGCAATTGGATTTTAATTACGATACTTGGTTTAGGTGCTATAGTTTTTTTCTATTTCAAAAAAAAATTGCTAGTGGGAAATAAATGAGACTAAGTGGGAGTAATTCCTTTGATGATATCGTCATACATCACTTTTTGAAAATCCTAATTTTTGATTGGTGGAGACCCATTTGTGGGTCTCTGTATTATAGGAGTAGAGGATTAGTAACCGCCGCCAAAGTCGGGCTCCCGCGGCTTGGGCATGGGCATGAGGAGCTCGGGCACGGCGACAGCCCGCCTGGAGCGCTGGCGGTGCACGCCGCGCATCGCATTGGCCGCGAAGCGCGACACCAGTATAGTGGTCCTGATCCTGTTGGACCTGCTTTCGTCCTCCTCCATCTCCTCGTCCTCCCTGCGCCGCTGCTCGGCCGCTCTGCGCTTGAGGTGTCGCCGCCACGCTGCCTGGATGTAGGTGGCCGCCCAGGTGCGCCATTGCTGGGAGTAGAACCGGAAGGTGTGCTGCACGGCCTTGCTGTGCATGCGCCTGAACTGGCCCGCCACGAACTTGAGCTCCTCGGCGGGCAGCGCGAAGGCCTCCACCTCGGAGAGCGCCATGACGGTGCGCGTGGAGGACGGGAGGCAGGCGCCGGCCTTGGGGTCGAGCGCCCACGTGAGCAGCTCCTCCCCGCAGAAGGCGCCCTCCTCGAGCAGGCTACGGTTGTAGAAGCCGGTGCGGCCGCCGTCGGTGGTGATGCTCTCGAGGCTGCCGCGGATGATGAAGAACATCTGGTCGACGGGGTCGCCCTCGCGCGTGATGAAGGTGCGCTCCGTGCACAGGCTGGGCTTGAGGCGCTCGCAGATGGCGTCCAGGAGGCGCTCGTCCATGTTGGCGAAGAGCGGCACCCGGCGGACGAGGCCGAGGCAGAGGTGGCGCTTGATGTCGCGGCGGAGGTCCTTGGGCAGGTTCTGCACCAGCGCCTCCTCGTCGACGCCGTGGGTGTTGAGCCACTTGTACTGGTCATAGCGGCGGACGCGGTCGCGCAGCTCCGGTGGCAGCAGGCGGTGGTGCATCCACTGCTCCGAGTCGCGCTGCTTGACGCGCATCTCCTCGAGGCGCACGGTGAGGGACTGGAGGTACGTCTGGATGTTGCCGATGAGCATGGCCATGAGGATGAGGCCGAAGATGGCGAGCGCGATGGAGAAGAGCGCCTCCCCAGTGTAGATGCTGGTCTTGAGCCCCTGCCCAAGCGTGCTCAGGTTGGCCAACCCCCACCAGAGGCAGAAGAGCAGCTTGGAGGCGGTGTCCTTGGTCTTGAGCACGTCCGAGGTCACCGCCGGCGAGTAGATGCCGTAGTTGAAGGGGATGCTACCGTCCCGCCTGGGCTCGCACGTCTCGTGGATCACCTGCCGGGTGATGGTGCGCCACTCCATGAACCCCATCTGTCGGTCGTTGCCGCAGTACATGTAGATCTGGTTGCACCCGGGGAACTCGTCGCACGCGTTCCGCCAGCAGTCGCTGACGCGCTCGATGGACAGCAGGTACCAGAAGGCGCCCACGATGTGGCTGGCCAGCATGTACCACAGCAGGTAGTAGGCGGCGCCGGCGTAGGCCGTCTCGGCGAACACGCCGCTCGTGCGCTTGAGCTCCGAGGAGATGGGGTAGATGCGCACCACGCGCGGCACGTACTGGATGAAGACGATGAAGAGCAGGCTGTTCTTGGTGTCCAGCACGGCGGTGCCCTTGGACCGGTGCAGGAACTTCCAGATCACCACCTGCGGCAGCGGGAGCACCGACGTGAGGTCGGCGGCGAAGAAGCGCCGCATGTAGCGCCGCGCGATGAGCGCCGTGTCGATCACCAGCTCGCCGCGCCCGAACACCCGGGACGACGGCTTGATGTAGGCGGTGCGGAACTGGAGCGCGATGCGGCCCAGGAAGAAGAGGTCCACCACGCTGCGGATCACCGTGGTGGACACGGCGAGCCAGCGGTCGATGCCCACGCACAGGTTGCCCTCGTCGGTCACCATGGGCAGGTAGAAGAACATGGGGTCCACGGCGACGGCCACGATGCAGGAGATGAGGAACGCGCGGTTCAGGCGCACCAGCACCGGGTCCTGCGGGTCGAAGATGCGCTGGGAGGTGTTCTTGAGGTCCTCCTGGAACACGGCCGCCATGGTGGCGCCCGCCCGGATCGACCGCCCGATCGTGCGCAACTGCGCTGAGCCCTGCGTGATGACGCCGCGGGCCAGCGACTCCGATGGCATGAACCGCCGACGGGACGCGCTGACAACGGCGCCGGCGCCGACGCCCCCATAGTCGACCTGGAAAGCCGACTGGTCGTACGACATCCTGGAGCGAACGGGTGCTTATGGCCGGCGATAAGCTGCTGCAACCGTGCACAACGCCCCGGGGCAGGGGAAGGAGGCGCCTCCAGGCAGGGGATCTGTTCGATTCATTCACCGTGTCGCCATCAATCGTGCCATGCCCACTCCCGCTTCGTCGCGGAGGATTATGATCAGTTCGTGAGTGCCTTCGTAGCTCCTGCATCGAAGACCAAACAAAAATGTGATCGACAAACCAAGATGAGCGGATTTCTGATCGATGTAGCAGAAGATCAAATCCTTGCACAATCAAAAGGGCAATCCACTGATGGGCACAGAGAAATTCGCCCGATGAACGGTAAGAATCCAGGTAAAAAACAAAGCACTGTTGTTGATGGACATTGAAACATGCATCATACGAAGTATTATCACCTGATGACAGTCGCAATTTCTCCCAAATCACCGTATCAATCGACGTTGAAACGGCCAGGTTTCCCCCCTCTTTGCCCACCGTTGCGGCAAGCCACTGGACCTCAATTGGGCCGAGATCCTCGGCACCGCACGGTCCAAACCCGCACCGCACGGTCCAAACCCGCCCACGACTGACGACCCACAAAAAATAGACACAACCGACCACCGTCCGATCGCCCCTTCCAGTTCCCAGTTCGCACCCGCCGCCGCATTTCGGCCGCCTCCCAAAACCCCACGAAGAGAGAGATGCCTCTGCTGCCTCTGCCGCCGGCGCGGCGTGTACCGGCGGCGCTGCTAGTGCCGGCGCGGGGCCTCCTCGAGGCGCGCGTGCCGTGGGTGCGAGACCGGGCCCTCGACCACGTCGTGGAGCGGGAGGCCGACCTGGTGCCGTTCCTCCTCGCCAAGGACGCGCTCCTCGTCGCCACGCCGCCGCCGCACGCCGTGCCATTGCACTCGCTGCCCTCCACAATTCCCTTCCCTTCCCGTTCCGCCCGCTGCGCTTCCTGCGGCTCTACCCCTCGGCGTTCGCGCTCTCGCCGCACCCCATCGTGGTCTCCCCGACGCCCCGGCTCTCGGGCTGCACGCCGCCGAGGCGCAGGTCGTCGACGCCACCATCCCCGACGCCGCTGACCGACTGCTTCGGCTGCTCATGCTCGCCCCCTCCCGCCCGCCCGCCTCGTCGCGCACCTCCGGCTCGACCTCGGCCTCGCGTCGGACTTCCAGCGCTCGCTGCTCCCCAACTACCCGGACTACTTCGCGCTCTCCCCGGACGGCAGCCTCCTCGAGCTCGTCTGCTACAGGAAGGACCTCGCCGTGTCGGCGATGCAGGCCTACGCGCAGCGCACCGGCGGCTACAAAGTCGGTGACGCGGTCGCCTTCCCACTCTCGTTCCCCAGAGGATTCGAGCTCGACAAGAAGGTGCGCAAATGGCTGGACGATTGGCAGAGGCTGCCGTACATCTCGCCCTATGAGGATGGGTCGCACCTGGCGCCAAGGAGTGACATCACGGAGAAGAGGACCGTGGCGGTGCTGCACGAGGTCCTGAGTCTCACAGTGGGGAAGAAGATGGAGAAGGAGGTATTGGTCAAGCTTGGGGAAGCGCTGAGGCTGCCACCGGGGTTCAGGAAGGTGCTGGCTAGGCACCCTGGGATCTTCTATTTGTCACACAAGCTGGGGCAACAGACGGTAGTTCTCAGGGAATCATACCGGAGGCATCTGCTTGTGGACAAGCACCCCATGATGGGGATAAGGCATCAGTATCTGCATTTGATGCATATGGGAATGGAGGAGGTTGGAAAGGGCAAGGGCAAAGGGCAAGGGCAAAGATCGAAGGAGTAGTCGCTGTGAACAAAACATTAGGGAAGAGTTTGGTGCCGCAGGGGAGGATGATGAAAATGAGGAGGAATATGATGATGAAGATGACAAAGACGAGGTGGATGAAGAGGTCATGGAAGCGGGTGTTGCGTCCGAGGATCAGGAGAGTGATGATGACGTTGATGAGGAGATGGAGGAACAAATTTCTCATTGATTTGTGAACTGGCAACCACTCTTCAAGGGGAGGTGCTTGTACATCTCTTTGTTTGGACTGCATGAATGTGCAGGTAACACAGAAATACAGATGTACAATCAGCTCTGGTGACAGGTAGAAACCCTATTAGAAGATAGAACATGTTTTTGTTTAACTCAATGTGAAGTACTTAGTGACATTCAATTGTATCCTCTATTGTTGTATCACAGTGGCTTCACCTAAGTTACTCATCTAAGGGTTGACAACAATTGCCACCTCTACTGCATTATGCAGTTGTCAATTACTCATCTAGGAATAATAATCAATAATCTAGTTTGGTTTTACTGCAGAGGTGAAATCCTTTACTCAATTACACCCTCTGTCCTACAAAACATGATGTTTTGGTTTTGTCCTAAGTTACACTAGAATACTAATGTTCTTGTTACCTAACAAGTATAATTAGATTCATCGTGTCATAAATGCAACCAAAGTTCTATCAAGATTTGGTCAAAGTTAAGATAGTTTAACTTAGGACAAAAACATCAAGTATTTTGGGACGGAGGGAGCAACTACTACCAAATTTAATTTTCGTTTTCTATGGGTTTTGTGATGGTTTTCATTCTGTTTATTTACTATTCATATTCTATTCTATAGTTAACTATACATTTTAGGGAAGCTCTTATGTTCAAAGGCGTATATGGTGACATGATACCGCAAATAGAAGGTTCTGTCGCATTTTGAGTTCAAAATGTTTGATTAGGGAGACAAGAATTGGTATATATATCATGATTGCAGTACTGCAGTAGATACAAAAGCTTCTCAGGAATTACCAATTAACTACTTTTTTTGCTAGATGGCTTACCTTTAATTTTCTTTTTAAAATATTAAATATTTATGACTTTGCTTATCTTATCCTGGAGTTAAGTATATATAATACCAACTTATTCCACCCGAGCACCACTACAATTAGGAATTTGAAATGTGATAGACCAGCTTGATTATGTATCTTATGTTTTCCTTTCTTCCTTTTTCCCCCCAGTGTATAATTGAATCCCAGAGTGCTCAATGCTAAAGCCATCCCAATTATTTTTGCAACTTTTCAGAGATGCACCATTAGAGATTATTATTTTTTGGAACTATTGGTGATTTTTTTAAGCTAACAAGAAGTTTAACACATATTGCTATGATCTAGCGCTAGACTTTTGCCTATGTGTAACCTTTTTGAATAGGTTAATATACTGTAGAGAGAAATTGCAGGTGCTGAAGTAGATCCAGCATACTGAAGCTCTGTTTTGCTATAAATGGTGACCTTATGCTTAATTTAATTCCATTGTATATTAGGTAGCTGTAAGTCTAGATTGGTCTGCACATTTTTTGCTCTTCTACTGTCTTTTTTATCTGTATCGTTCTTTCTATATGTTTGTTTCGCTTTCATAGGAGACCTGCATTGCATATAGTAAATTGCTAGCCTTGTTTCATTTTTTTTTTTTTTTATATGATTTTTACTGGTTGATTCTACCTGGTTAGTTAGTGAACAAAAGTTACAATCATATCTTGTTATAAGTTCAGGCCAGTATTGTTAATGTAGTGCTCTCTGTCCGGCTGAAAGGAACAATCATATGACTCTGTCCTAGCAAAAGCTGAATAACAAGTGAAAAAAAAGCTGGAACCTCAAGCAAAGCTTGCATCAGTAGAGAATTTATAAATTTCCCCTTTATGTGAAATCACCATTTGGCTCCTTGTTTGCAAAAAATAAATAAATAAATAAATAAATAAATAAAAAAATACAATGTCCTCAAAACCTGATAGTCAACAAGGTCATTCTCTCAGTCTCACTGATGTTCAAAGTAGGATATCATCTGAAACTTGACTGTAGTCCATGTGTAATTAATTATCTACAGAGAAAACAGAATGTTTTAAAATCATATAGGTGATCAGCTGATCACACCATTCAAAAACTTATACGAGTGATTCAGAGAACAATTCCCCCTGCTGACACTGATCCCACTTGTTTTTATAGCCATATGATCTGAAATGGTTAGATGTCAATGCCATAAAATATTATCTTTGTGTCATACATGGCAACTCATTTGCTTTACATTTCTAATACACCAGCACACATGAATAGTTTTGACATAGTTTGGGGTTTTAGCAGCTTTAGTGTGCTTGTTAAAGTGTGCTTTTGAGCTCTAATGATCTATGCTGAGGAGTCCCTGTGAGAATGTTCAATTACGTTTCACCTTTTTTTTTTTTTTTTTTTTTTTGAATTGGACATTTGCTCAGTTGGAATTAGATAGAGCAGCTTGGCCGCTGGGGACCTTGGCTCGTTAAACCTAACGAGATGAAAAGAGGTGTCATATGATTTGTCAAGAGATGTTATAACGGTGGCAGCAGATCCATCTAGGTGGGCACACCCTAGCTAGGATTTAACGCAAGGGCTAACTACTGCTTTAGCGCCATAAGGGTAGAAACCTCACCGGGTCTTTGTTTTGAAGGGGAACTGAAGGGGAATGGAGGGGACTGAGAGAGACTAATCCTATTTCAAGTCAAATTCCTCCCCATTTCTCCTCAATTTCATTGGAAAGGGGGCTAACCGAACGAGTCCTCAGTGGACAGTGGCATATAGTTGATGACATATATAGGCTTGTTTAAGTTGGGTTATATCCTCGCTCTAAATCTAAAGTCCACCACAGGTAATAATTCTTAGTAAATTAGGGAAAAAAATGTTACGACTCAATAAATTAGAGGATATATGCTCCTAGACCCAAAATAGAATTTTCCACATGTCCCTGTGATAAACGTCGACCTCTTTTAACCGACTCGGTTCGATGCTACACTACAGGTGCCTGATATGTGGCGACTCAGTTCGACGCTACAATGTGCCTTAGGCCAGTCTCAATGGAGAGTTTCATCTCCCGGTTTCCAACGTACTTTAAACTCTGATATGAAACGATGCTTCTTTCTCAATGTATAGTTTCATCGGACTGTTTCATTGACTATTTTACACTTCATGGGTCCCACCTATCACAATCTTTTTTCCCCACATCCTCCCTCCTCCCCCGAGCAGGCCAAGCAGCCAAGCGCCAGGGAGGTCGGCGTTCAGCGGTGAGCGCACAGCGCGGCAGCCGAGCTCGCGCCACGGGCGAGACGGCCTCGCGGGCGGCAGCTTCCTTGCGCCGCTTCAGCCTTGGCGGGCGCGCGCCACGGCCGGCGTGTGCGCGTTCCCGGCGTGGGCGGAGCCATGGCGCCTGCGGTCGGTGTTCGCGGGGCGGACTGCACGCCGAGCGACCGGCACGCTGCCGGGCGCGGCAGGCAGAGCCCCCCTGGCGGGGACATTTCGCGCGGGCGCAGCGGACAAAGCCAAGGGCGACGGGCGAATCGGCTGGGCGGAGCGCGGAAGCTGGCAGACGGGAAGCGGGCGGCGAGCCCGGGTTGCTGCCGTGGCGCCGCGCGCGGCGAAGGTGCTCGGCGTTCGCCCAGCGGACAGGCTTCAGCGCGGCGGGCGCCGCGGTGGCGCGGCCAGGCGTTCGCCGCGCGGAGCGGCTTCCTTGCTTAGCGCGGCGGCGCTTCGTCGTTCACCACCGACGGCTTCGCGCGCAAGCGCGCCGGGCGGGGCGGAAGCGGCCAGCCGGGCTGTGGTGGAGCCCTCCCGCCTGACGACGGCGCTGGCGTTAAGCGCTGGGCGGTCGGCAGCGGCCAGAAGCGAGCCTCCTCGGGCGTCGGGCGGCGGCCGTCGTTCGAAGCGAGGGTACGCTGGGACGCTGACAGCGTCGCGCGAGCCGCCCGTCGCGCATTTGGCGACGTTCGCGCGCACGGTTCGACTCACTCGGCGTGCTCCTTCCTCACGATGAACGGCCAAGCGGCTCAGTGCGGTTTCATCGGTTTCACGAGACTTGGAAACAACGCCGGACTCGTTTCGTGGGGATGAAACTTTTCTCTCTCCCTTCCGCCTTCATGCAAAAAAGCTGATGTGGCGGTATATTAAATGTGCATGAAACACCATTAAGACTGGCCTTAGCCACGTACCCCGTCCATCGTCCAATAATAAGTGTCATTTTAGTAGCACGATAGGTTTGGTCAAGAACGTTAGCTGAATTAATAGCAGTATAAAAAATTAAAACATACTCCACCTAACTGTACAAGGACTGCAGATGCCACACACGATTCAGAGTGCTACTAATCCCACACGACCGAGTGCACAGAATGCACGGGGATGCCAATAATAAGTGTTCTTCAATGCTTGCACAAGAACACACCAATAGCTCATCACTACACAAAGCACAAAATGCATTGCCAGGTAGTAACTGATGATACATTTGTCTCTGCACCGTCATTGGCGTCACCAGATAGAAGAAAAAAAAATGTGTACATCAGCTGACAAAAAAGACCCAAAAGGGAAGCCTAAGGCACAACAATTCCAATATTCCAATCTCAAGAGGTCAAGACAAGCAAAATTTTTCTGAAACTCAAATCCAAATATGTCAGTCATCGTAATGTCCCCCTGAAAAGATCCTACAGTTCCAGTTACAAGAAGATTCAAACAGATTCATTTCAGGAAAGTGGATCCCAGGAACAAGAAAATGTAAGCAACCAGCGAGGTGAGTAGCTCTAGGGACCATGAAGGTTGGATGATGAAGGTTGGGACCAGAGGAACCAGTAGAGAACCCATAATCCAACCGCCAACAAGTACTCCAAACCTAGAAGAATAAGATAGTGAGTGAACATGGTGTTGTTGATGACAAATCAAGGCCTTGATGGAAGAAAGTTTCAGTACCCAGTAATTGATGCCCTGAGGAGGTTCTTCATCTTTTCGTTGAGGAAATATATGCATGAGAATAGCGATATTGCGAGCTGCACATGCAAAACATTTCAGTTCAGTGATGCCCAAGATCAAAAGTAAACCAGATCCAGATTTATCAAGTCCTATATTGTCATAGTATATTAGATTTAGATAGTTGATGCCAACATTGTTGATTGTTGAGATCATCAAATGGAAGTGATAAAAATCATCAGATCACTAAGCTGTGTAGATGCTAGACATTAGCATGACCAAAAATATGCACAAGAAGCAATTTCTTTAGCATTAAGGTTCTTACTGACAAATTAGTTAAACCTAATAGATACTGTAGGAGTTACAAGCTATATAAGCTGGCTTACATTGAACAGCCATGTGGAGATAAAACATGTCCTCAAACAAGAAAAGACAGACCTTAGAATCTCAGGATAAATCAAAGCACATACCTGAAACGCAGGTCCGTTCTCTGCAGAAGTTGCTATGCTCCATCCAGCAATGAAAGCAAAGAAAAACAATCTTCTGGAAATAATATCCATCGACGGCACCTCAAAGTAACCAAGAAGTGCTTTGACCCATGAAGGGGATTCCTCGACTCTCTTCTTTAACTTGGTTTTCAGATTGATTTTTGTCTTCTTCCGCTGCTGGTAGCTCTTCATAATTATCTTCTCATAAGCACCTTCAATGGCTTCTTCACTCGGTTCATGCCCAGCATACTGTTGAATAAGGAAATTCCTTGCACTCCGGATCTCTTCTTCAGACGCGTCACGATCAACACCAAGAAGCTTGTAGGGATCTCGTATTCGGTATCTAGGGAACACCGGAACATGCTCTGTTGATAGCCAATAGAGGGGTGGATATATGACCTCATGTAAACCAGTTGTTTGTACAGAAATAACCCAACAAAGCAACAAATATCACCCCACCCCCAAACACCACCCCCCCACCCACCCACACACAGACACAACAAGTATTGCAGTCTAAAATATTGCAAACCAAGATAGATTCTGAGACACACAAGAAACAGGTCATCACAAACAACTAAAATCACACCTATAATGTTGTCACAATTAATTGAATGAGATTTTTAATTTCTATATACATTTGCTTTTTAAAGTTTCAGGAATGTAGCAGCTCCAGCCTGGCTAGTGCTGGTACAAAAGCATGATTTATATAAGTCCATAAAATCCCCACGATTTACAGATTACAGGAGCTTGCACAAAAAGGTTAAGAAGACTTAGAGCAACACCATGTGTTTATGCGAGAGAGAAAAATGCAATCAAACAGAAATTTTAACGTGGAGGTAGACCACGGCAATTTTCATACTCGTATGCATTGGTTAATATTACTCCTAAAAGCATAACCAACCGTCCTTCAATTTTCAATATGAAGGTACACAATGCCAAAATACAGGGTTCTCCTGAATCCATTATGTATCTCCATTCTCCAGTATCCCCCGCACCCCACCCACCCCAACCCACCAATTTTCTCATCACGATCATATTGAGCAGTGTGCATTGCAGGATTGGGTACCTACTTAACTCAAAATATGCTATCAGTTTGCTAATTATAGGCCAGTACACGACCCACACACTATTCCTTACTTCATGCATCGGCAACCCAAAAGACACGTACGGTACCCTAACAAATTTTTACAATCGAAATTAACCCAGAGAGGCTTCAAAGGAAACAAGGCTATGAATTGAACGCCTCCTCTTACCGTAGCTGAACTCGCGGTCACCTCCGGCCCCAGCGCCGGCGCCGATGGAGAGGCTTATGGAGCACCGCGACCCCCGCAGCCGTGGAGGGAGCGCGATGACGCCCCCACGCACCACCGCCGCATCCGCGCCCCATCCGCCAATGCTGAATCGAACAAAACCACATCATCACCTTCTGAGCACTACGCCACAAACAGGGAAGACCTCGATGAGGGAGGGAAAGGGGAGGCGAGAGGAGGGGGTTTAAGGCAGGCGCGCGCACCGGCGGAGCCGCGGGAGCGGGCGGGCGAGAAAGGCGGCGGCCGTCGCCTGCATCTCCGGCGCAGGCGGAGGGGAGGGGAGAGGGAGGCGGGCAGCGGCGAGGTCGTCTTGCCGCGACGCGGGGTGGAGGGAGGGAGGGGAGGATTGGATAGGGAGCGACGGAGACGGGGGAGTCGGAGACAGGTACGAGGAGGCGGGTCGTGAGGCCGGCCTGTCGGCTCCTCTCTGGGCTGTTTATGGGCTGGGCCGTGTTGGGTTGGTTTTACACTTGTAACGGGCTATGCTCAATCCTTTTTCTCTTTTCTCGCAGGAAATTACAAATCCATTTTCCTCAAAAAAAAGAGGGAAATTACAAATCCATCACATCACATATGCCGCTTGGAATTTGATTTCCCCCCTTAGTTATTTTGATTTGATGCAAACGCCCACCTGTTTTGTCCTGCTGCAAAAGCACACTCTCTGTGCACATGCTAACTAATTCGGTTCTTTTCATCAATTCGGAATCAAACAATGTAGGATTTATTAGGCTTTGGCCTGCTCGCGAAAGCCTTTTGTCGGCCCACTTACAGTATGCTTTAGGTCTCAAAAACTCGGCCTGTTCCTCTCCTCATTAAATTAAATTCAATGATAGAGTAGTGGTTCTTCTGATTTTCTTCAAAACAAAACCAGAAACAAAACTACATGTCCATGCAGTAGGGGAGGGCTGCCTAATAAATAATAATGGCTTTTTTAGGTACAGGCTTATCCATGTGAGAAGTAGACATTGGAGCCAACAAGCACAACTGGACTGATAAAGCAAGAGCTGCCTATCTCATAATGGATGTCTAAACGAAACGTGCAATGCAAAGCTTTTTGCGTATGGCTGCGACGACGGCGAGTGATAAATACCGGCAAAGCACTGCTAGCTCACCTTCACCTTGCGGCGGCGTGTGATGGGCCGTTTATGTTTACTCCCTCTATCTAGGCACGAATCCTTTAGAAAAAAAAAATCTGTTTTTCTTTCCTTTTTGAAAATGGTGCAACTTGACTTTTTTTTTTCTTAAGAGTAGTTATGAATATTAGTACAATAATTTTGATACATTTTTAAGAATATATCTTATTTGTGACAACAGGCGTTATGACTAGGGGTGTTTGGATTCCCCCAGCAAATTTTTTGCCCCGTCCCCATCGAATCTAGTCACGTATATATGAAGTAATAAATGTAGTCTAAAAAATAATTAATTACACAGATTGCGATAACTTTGTGAGACGAATCTTTTAAGCCTAATTAGTCCATGATTTGACAATGTGGTGCTACAGTAAACATTCGCTAATGACGGATTAATTATACTTAAAAAATTTGTCTCATCGTTTCCTGACGAGTTCTGTAATTTGTTTTTTTATTAGTATTTGAAACCCCCTTCCGACATCCCTCCGACATTTCGATGTGACACAGGCAAAACTTTTTCCACACCATCCAAACACCCCCTAAGTAGTATATAATATTATACTTAGGGGCTAAGCATTGCATTGTCTCATAGTGTTCTTTTATCTCTTATAAGCCAGTCTTGGCAAGAGTTTTATAGACATTAAATAGCTAATAACTCAATAAATATATTGATGTGGCACAATATATAAATGAAAAAAGAGATTAGATGAATTTATGGAGAGATATGAAACTTTTTTCAACATATGAGTCTTGGAAAATGAGATATGAAACTCAGAGAACTCGCCTAAGTCTATAGCGCCGCGAGGGACAGCATCACAAAATGCCTAGTGTGCTCTACTTGTTGTGCCTATGTTGTACAGTGCTTCTCCCAAATATCCCCAAGATGGCCAGATGACGATGAGTCGAAAACTCGAAATAGAGAATGAGAAATGCTCAAGGCGCGCCCACGCACGGGCGGTTTCTAATTTCTACAGGATGGATGGGGATGAGCAACTGACGAGCGGCATTATTGTACTAATCGCGACGACAAGAACAAGATCGACGAGCGGCATGCAAAAAAGAGAAGCAGCTAGCATCCGCCTTGTGATCTGTGGATCGGATCAGAAGGCCAAGAACCGCTTCTTCTTCTTCTTGCCTTTGCCTCCTCCTACGCAGCCGCCGCCGCCGCCACGGGGCTGCTGCCGGCGATGGCATCGGCGGTGGCGAGGTTCTTGGCGATGAGCTGGCGCGCCCGGCGGCTCCTGATCTCCACCCTCATGCTGTCCGTCTTGTCCACCTTCTCGTACTCGTAGCACGAAGCCGCTGCCTCCTTCTTCCCGCCGCCGGCCCCGCCCTGCAGCTTCTCCTTGATGCCGTCCACCAGCCTCGCCAGCTTCCCCATCGATCCGGATATTATCACCGCCCCGGCCGCCGATCCAGCTGCTCCTTGAGATTATATATATTCCTGCGCGCACCAAATTGAAGACGACCGAGCACGGCACGGCCGCGCCGGTGCTTGATCATGAGCATTATTCCTGATGATGCACGACGCTAGAGAGAGAGCGAGGGAGGGGGAGAGAGAGAGAGAGACTGGTGGTGGAAACGATGCGACGGCGGTGAGGAGCTAGCTCATCTGCGTACACGGCCGGGATGGGGATGATGAAGAGGCCGCGCGCCGCCGCCGCCGGAGGAGAGTAGGCACAGGCACGGCAAGGCGGGTGATCGATCGATGCGCGGCTGGCGATCGAGAGCTTCGGCGGCCGCGCTGGTCAAACGCGCCCGCGCCTTTAAATGCAGATGCAGTTGGGTTCGGGAAAGAGCTAGCTAGCCAAAGCGTCTCATCGTCGTCACCACGCGCAGGCAAGGAAAAAGGCCAAGCGGCGTCCATCTCCTGCGCCGCGGCTGTGGGTACGGTAACTGAAACTTGAGCGCTAGCCGATAGCGATAGCTACAGGCTGTGTGCTGCTCGCGGCCAGGTGCCACTGCACAGTGCACACCGGTGCCCGGTCAATTTTGCCAGAAGAGATGAACCGCGAACAGCGGGCACGGAACATGACCGAGGTTAGAGTTGTCTCCTCCATCCTTGAAACTGCTGGAAGTGGTTTTCATAGCAGTTATCAGATTAGTAAGAAACCACTTCTAATATGACATAATCTACAGACTGGCGAAATGGCATGAAATTTATGAAGAGAAAAGCTAGTTAGGACAATCTCAATGGAAAATTTTAGACATTAAAGATGCTGACATGAGGCTGTATTCATGGAAGTAGGGATAGTTTCACGAGAATGAAACTCTTCCGCATCTGTTTCACTAGCCTTAATAAATATTATCAAGATGAAACATGGTGTACACAATTATCAAGGTTATTTATGAAATTAGAATGAATCGTCATTTAAACCAGCTAGACTCATACAAAGTCATTTTTATTATGAGTTTATAGAATGCATTTTTTATAATAAAGTTAATTGGAGATTTAAATGTTAATATTGTTTTTTTTTAAAAAATAATTATGTCTCAACTCTTTAAGTACAAGGTAATTAGTAGTATCTCTGAACTCACATATCAACTCACATCACTAGAGCTGGGACTTGGGCCGTGCCATTTGAGGGCGGGTCATGGCACGATCTTTTGGCACGACCCAAAGCACGGCACGGCACGAAATATTTTGGGCCGTGCCGGCACGACGTGAATATAAGGGCCGTGCCGTGCCTAAGATCTCGGCACGGCGGGCTATATGGCCCGGCCCGCATTTTGGGCCGTGCTTGGGCCGGCACGGCACGAAAATGACACGTAAACACATCTATAGCTATATAATACAATTTCTTGACATTTACTATACTACCTCTCATCTAAATCTTAAAAAGATTATGAAAATCATTTAATTTTCATAAAAATAATGCACATGAGATATATATTTATTTATTTTATGAGTATAAAAAGAAATTAAACAGAGATATTTGAGGGCCGTGCTTGGGCCGGCACGACCCGAACGCGTGCCGGCGTGCCACGGGCCGTGCTTGGGCCGAGGAAAAAATCTATCGTGCCATGTTGGCACGGCACGATGTGCCTCGCGTGCTTAAAAGACATGACCTGAAGCGGCACGAAGCACGAGAGGGCCGGGCCGGGCACGGCCCGGCCCAGTCCCAGTCTACACATCACCACACGCACATAGACTCACATACACCCTAATACGCAAGTTAGAGACCTACATCTATACAAATAGGCGTACGTGCCTGAGAGGTATTCGAAGTCATCTAGGCTTCGCATGTAATGGGCATGCCTCTCTAACCATTATAGTGTATCCACGTGTAAGGCTATATATAGACATTGGGGGAAAACCATGGTGGGAATCATGCATCGATTATCGCTTGAACGCATGATCGGCGACTTCAGCAATGGGAGAACAAACCAACCGAGTTATGGCTTGTTCCTATTTTTCCTAAAAAAATGGTCAAAATTAGAAAAGCTTGACTTGTCTAAAATCTATAATTATATCCATTAGGCTCCACATGTCAGGAAGTAAAAAAATGTGGCTAGATTTCTTTGGCAAAGTGAGTCTAAATTTTCTAGCCATACTTTTCATGACTTGCCACCACTTACCTAAGGTTAATTGTGGCAAAATACGGCTAGCAACCAAAGAGCCCCATACTAGTTATATCGTTACCTAGGAAGCAACTCGCATTGAGGTAGGGCTGTGGAAAATGGAAATGAAACTTGTTTCCCGATAGCCAGGCCAATGGAGAGCCTGTTGCATCCTATAGGACATGTTCAAATTGTTGTCCAGGCAATCAAGGGCTCAAAATTGTATCTCATAAGCCTGGTTTGGCCTTATAAAGACAATCAAACATACTCTAAATGTTCTTGTTTAGTCCATAAAACTGCAAGATAAATTGTATATTAAGAGAGATTGTTTCATCATCAATCTAAGCTTGTGCAAACCATGGCAAAATAACAAATTTCTAACAGCTTTCTGGCTTGAAATTTATTATTTTTATATCTCATCAACCAAGTTGAGTTTGGACAAGATATTTTACAAGGTTATGTATCATTATATTATCTACATGTGTGATTTTTTTGGTGAATTTAGACAACTTTTTTGCCGTGGTTTGTACAAGTTTTCACGGGAAGTTAGTTTGCACTAAATACGTTCCCCTATAAAAATGATGCGACACTTTTGCAAACCACGTAACCAAACAATGTACTGAAAATGGCCTTACTGACTCAAGTGATGTGGGACCTTTTTTTTTTTTCCTTGGCAAGGCACACTGGCACACCATATGTAGGGTAGAATTCACAACATCAAAGATTGAACATTATTTCGTGGGCTAAAACGCCTCACTGACATATCATACAGGTGTGTCAGAGAGAAGTATTTATAGAGTCCCCTCGACTTTCTATTACAAAAAATGACTAAACTGTCATTCCTCATTCTAACTAACTAACTTCTACTGTAAGGGGCGAAGCAGTTATTTCCTCTTTCTAGCTTATTGTCTTCTCTTCGCTTGGCGCATCTCTGTAGTTTGTCTTCGCTTGCTTCGGAGTCAAAGATCTTAATCTATAATGTGAAGTCTCCTGTGCTTGCAAAGCTTCGCAAATTCTTCCCTTGCTTCTTCTTTGCCATTGTATCAATTAACATTGCTATGCATGTTTTTTGGTACGAAGTTTGCGGGCGAAGTCAAATCCCCAACACCATCCTAGAACCTTGATTGTCGATAATGGCCTGCGTTCGAGAATGCATACGTGTCCTTGCTCTCTAGCTCTAGCTCTAGCCCTGACGCCTCAGCCAACGATTGTAGTGAGAGAAGCAAGAAATGAGGTCATGTTGCACAAGAATCACACTGTAGACTAGAAGTATTAGACTGGTATAAAATGATTATTTACCCCAAAAAAATCAGAGAATCGTATATCTTATCAACAACCAAGAGGAGCCTTTCGCCTGCCTCATCAACTCCACATTGCCGTACAGATACCCATCAACCGCCAGCGCCCGGCGATCTGCCATCTCCGGCGGGTCAGGCTACAAGGACGACGACGCCCAAACCGTACGCACAGCGGCACAGGTCCTCTCGAGGACTTCAACTGCCGCCGGCTGTAGCTCACAGTCACAGGATCTTAAGGAAAAAAGTGATGAATTGCCATTAGTAGTACATATGGTCAGATACTCAGATGACTGGAAGAAGAACTACCAGAACTTCATAAACTCACCAGAGTTCAGATTGTGATTTAATGCAAGTGATTGCATTAATGTTTTATTAGTGCCTCATCTGTGAGCTCACATCAAGTGAGTGCTGCACGTCGGCAGGGAAATACAGCTCGTTTGTTTCCCGAAATTTAAGTACATCTCATTTCTCCTCTTTGGATCGAGGTAAACTACAGGATTTTGAAGGGCCTATGAATGACGAATATGCACAGTTTGCTGTTTAACTCTTTCTGTAGGTGCATCCGCAGCAGAAACAATAATTATTTCTAATTACTATCTATATTTTCGAATGCTTTGCCTGGGCTGCCTGGCTGAACTCCTTGCGCAGGACTCTCCTCATGACCTTGTTAGAGGCGGTTCTAGGGAGAGACGGGACCACAACGACAGAGGAAACCTGCATACACAGCGGGAGCAATGGAGTTCTTAGGGATTTCTGTGGTTTGCTAGATCAAAACCTGGACAGTTTTTACAGGAACAATGCACGCACCTTGAAGAGAGGGTTCAGTTTCTTCAGAGCTGCGTTGAACGCTAGTTTCAGCTGGTTTAAGTCCTCTACTTGTGAGCTCTGGTCTTTCAACACGACGGCTATGGTTAGTTGTTCAGGGCCACCCCCTACAGGTGGAACCCCGATAGCTGCTGTTTCAAGGATGGTGTCATGCACTCTGTTGCAGATCCTCTCGATCTCAATGGAACTAACCTGGAAGTGATCATGAAATTGCATGTGTGGATCAGGAAATGCTGCATTGCAATGTGCAGTTATTTATTTCTACAATGCGTTGCATACCTTAATTCCACCAAGATTCATTGTGTCATCTGCACGCCCATGAGCCCTATAGTACCCGTCAGAAGTACGCTCAAATTCATCTCCGTGCCTGCGGAGTATCTGCATGTTTACAATGTTTAGGGGCTCAACCTTTACACATTAGCAAAGAGCAAAGAACAGACATACATACTTTCCCCTGCCATTCTGGCATTCCGTTGAAATAAACCTCCTGATGATCAGCATTTAGAAGCGTTGTTGATGATCCAAATAAAATTGGATCAAGTGCAAGTTCACCAATACCCACAGAGTCTTGTGGCTACAAAGATTGAAGTTAAGCACCAACATCAGCTCTGACAGTTATTTTCTTGCAAGAGTTGTGGAGGTTAATAGATTAGCAAAGAAGAATCCAGATATGATGTGTATCAGATTTTGCAAATAGTGCATGGATGCAGTAGGAGTAGGACATAATGTTGGGTTAATGCTGACATAAATGTAGAAATGTCTACCCAGGAATCCAAGCTATGTGTTGGTATGAAAATGAGATAAAAAGTGAATTCAGGAAAAATCATGTTCCATCATTCCATGAGCTTACCAAAGGATTCCCACTGCTATCAAGAATGAACAAGTTGCAACCCATGGCAGGTGTGCTGAATGCAGACAATGCTTGAGGTTGCAGCAAGGATCCAGTAACGAATCCACCACCAATCTCTGTGCCTCCACAGTACTCGATTACTGGCTTGTAGCCAGCTCTTCCCATCAGCCATAAATAATCATCCACACTGGATGCCTCCCCAGATGAGCTAAAGCATCTGTATATAATGAAGATGACCAATAAAAAACCGCATATCATACAAGATGTGTAATATGCAAGTTAAGAGAGAAAAGTTCTGGAGAGTTGAGCAATTAAAAAAAATACCGGATGGTGGACCAGTCTAGTCCAGCTGTACAATCTGTATTCTTCCATGTACGAGCGATGCTGGGTACCAGTCCAAGCATTGTCACCTTAGCATCCTGGAAATTAATGTAACTATAAGCAGGAACGAGATTGTAATGAACGAAATACCATTAAACTACATGTTAATTAAAAACAGGGACATTTTGGAGTGGTATACATAGAAACAGAGCAAACTGGACAGTTTCATGCCTGCATTATTGATTTTTCCTAAGGATCCACAAAGGCACAAAAATGAATTAACCATGTCAAATGATTACGATGAGTACCTAAAAGAGCTTAATTGGAATAGCAAACCATGCACAGAAAACTTTGTGCATTCTGTTTATGTTCTAGCTATTTGGCATTGATACTTTGATAGTATAATGTATATGAACACAATTGTGAAATGGTCCACAGTTTCTGTCATTTTGACACTAAATTTGTGAATTGAGCTGTCTATTTTCTGTACCTGTACAAACTTTGCGAAGCCTGAACTATTTGGAGAGCCATTATACAGAGCCATGGAAGCTCCATTCAGTAAGGAGGCATAAACAAGCCAAGGGCCCATCATCCAACCAAGATTAGTTGGCCATGCAACAACATCTCCTTTACGAATATCCATGTGACACCAACCATCAGCGGCTGCCTTTAAGGGTGTTATATGTGTCCATGGAATTGCCTTGGGCTCCCCTGAATATGGAGAAGTGTTAGAAATTTTTGCACAGTATATCTTTAAATGCACTAATTGATCAACTCATATCATAAACTGGATCTGCCATTGGCCAGTTTGCAATATGCAGCTGTATACCTAATAATTGCACATGGATGAGACATGCCAGAACTGACAAAATTATCAAACTTTATCTTACCTGTGGTCCCTGATGAAAATAGGATATTGGTGAATGCGTAGGCCGGTTGATTAACAGCAGTGTAATTTTCCGCCCTGCAGGTTTTTTTTTATTAGTGAATCAAAAATAGCAAAAAGTTACTCCAAGGACAAGGAAACTAGGTGGAATTCATGAGCTAACTAATTTATTTCCATATTACTACCAACTAGTGAGCTTATTGAACATTGCACATTGTGAAAACAATGTAGAAATGCTTTGTAATTTGACATGTGTTGTAGAGACAACTCAGGAACTATAGAAATTGTTGAGTGATCAGATAACACAGGAAAGACTGTCACAGAATTTCAAGACATGATAAGAAAATAACTCACTTGGTATGATTAACCCTTGAAAGGAAATCTTGCCAGGACAGGTCCTCAACACGTAGTCCCTTTATTGGCAAAGATCCCCTTACAGGAATCACAATTGCCATAGGGGCCTTAGCTTCCACAATTCTACTGTAGAAACAGAAATGCGGTGTGAGAAGTAAATTCAAATAATACAAATTCTTGATATATAGCTTTTGACCTTTTTGTACTTAAACAACGCACCTGTACAATGGCAGTTCCTTGTCATCACGAAGGATGTAATCCTACAAAGAAAAGGACTATCAGTATTGCCAGGCTTTATTTAAGCGTAAACTCTTTTCAGAAAAAAAAAAAAGAATTGACCAGTAGCAACAGGGTTAGAAGAGATACCTGGGTAAAAATTGCCTTTGCTTCTGATATCTTTAACCTCATCGATATTGCAGGTGCGGCAAAACTATCTGCAATTGAGACAACCACATATCCTGCCAACACGATTGCAAGGTAGATCACAACAGCATTGACATCCATAGGCATGTCAATAGCAATTGCAGATCCCTTTGGCAGTTCCAAGGTATCAAGTGCATTCGCCACAAGGCTGCTCTAGACATAGGAAGACAAATTGGTTATGGAATGAGATTATGATGAATCAAAAGCATCGCTATGATCAAAACTATTGAAACTTCTTATAGCAGGATATGGTTACCCACCAAACTTTCTTCCTAAATTCCTCCAGAGACAAAAAGTTAAGAGTCTCCGAATCCTTCCCCTCATCCCTCCATACAATGGCTGGATTGTCGGAGCTCATGCCAGGTTTAACAGTCAAGCAATTCGCAGCAGCGTTGAGCTCGGCGCCTGGTAGCCACTCGCCCCCGGGACACGCAGCGTTCTCTCTCCAGATGCAGGATGGCTCTACACTGAATTCGATACCCATCTCCTCAAATACCATCTTCCAGTACGCCTGCCCTTGGAACCGACGGATCGATATGAGACAGTAAGCTCACCTTTGCAACAGTAACAAGCAACGAACGGAATCAAACAGTAGTACTTAGTAGTAGCTTATATCACCTCTGGGTTCTCGTTAGAGAACTTGTGGAGGTCTGGGAAGCTGGTGATGGGATCCTTGTACGCGTCGCCGATGAACTCCCTCCCGCGCGCCTCCAGGACACGGCCGACATTGGTCAAGGCAGCCTCCTTGCTGAAAAGGTTTTCCCCGGCAAAATCAGCAGGACTCAAAGGGGCAAAAAAAATTGTCTTTGAGGCGAGAAAGATCGGGGCTTTACGGGTCGGGGGTCCAGGCCGGCGGCGTGGGGGACGGGAAGCCGGCGAAGCAGCCGTAGTAGAGCATCCGGTGGACGGCGAAGGGGACGGACGGACGGAGCACGGACCGGCAGAGCTCCCCCACACCGCGGCGGGGGGCGGGGCCGTGCGAGTCGAGCGCTTGCCGGAGCGCCGAGTGGAGCCCGGTGGCGTCGGACCCAGGCGCCGCCGCGGCGAGGTCGTCGACGGTGATCGCGCCCAGGGGCTTGTGCGCCGTGGCGGCCATGGTATGCCGCTGCTACAGCTACTGCTGCTGCTGATGATGATGCTCAGCAGAAAGATGAGAGATGCAAGGCAGAATTCCTTTGCGGAATAGTACAAGAAGAGGAAGAAGATAGAATTCTCGGACCGGTGTACCAAACTGGGGAGCAACCGAACAGCGATAGGAGAAGCTCAGATAGAGATGTACTCCTACTCCAATCCAAAACTATTGTTGGGCATACACAGATACTCCTACACAACGCAAGTGGCCGAGAAAAATATGATATCCCGCACGCAGTCTTTACGTGGCACGAGGCACGAGTTCATAGCCTTTTATTCCTTTCAGTTTTGTACCAAATGATTGCCGATGAGGTTTGTGACGAGGTTTGTGACGTAGGCCTTGTTTAGATTACCTCCCAACTTCCAAGTTTTTTCACTCCCTCTCCATCACATCAATTTATACCCACGTAAAAGAGTATTAAATATAAGTACAAAAATAACTAATTACACAGTTTAGTTGTACATCACGAGACGAATCTTTTGAGCCTAGTTGGTTCACGATTGGACAATATTTACCACATACAAACGAAATGCTACGGGACTTTTCAATCTCTCTCCATCACATCAATTTCTACCCTATATATGGAGCATTAAATGTTAGTAAAAAAATAACTAATTGCATGGTTTGGTTGTAAATCACGAGACGAATCTTTTGAGCCTAGTTGGGCCACGATTGGACAATATTTACCAAATACAAACGAACTGTTATAGGATTTTTCAATCTCTCTCTTCCCCCCATCTAAACAAGGCCGTAGTAGAATATGCACAGATCTACCGCCCGGTACCATATGATTGCCATCTGATTTTCAATTGTTTCTGTTTGAAATACAGTAAGGTAGGAGATGATTGTCTCGCCACTTGCGGTGGTTGTTTGCCGGCTGTCTGTATCATGCCCTAGCTTTACGTCAGTTTTGGTATCCGACGATTTATCAAGAGGTGGAGGTTCAAGACAATTATTATGGACGGTGACAAGTTCTTTTTACTGTTAGAATTTTAGGTACTATTCAACGTATTTCAATCTAGAAATTTAACAAAGATAAATATGTGCACGTGTGATCTTGTTTTATGGAAAATGCTATCATGCTAAGCAACATGCTGGCTAAATAAAAAGACATGTAATAACAACTAAAAAGAGTTGCTCTGCACCGGTGCTGGTCCGAAGGTAGATAAAAAACCTTTGTCCATGGCCTTACCTTGTAGGAAATGATAGCTCGCTATGGGTAGAGAACCTTATCAAAGAGACATATACCCTTTCCTGGAGTGTTCCCCCCTTGATCGAGGGTTAGGGGGGAGAATCCCAACAACGACTTGACAAGGGAAGAGGAGTTAATACCGAGCGGAGTGAGTTAGACGAACTTTTCCTATAATATGTAATCTAGGTAAAACACTATAGGGGAGATATACTTTCCTGTGCGAGAGGGAAGTATATTGATAGGTATAGGGAGATAGAGTTTCCTTTTAGGAAGAGAACTCTGTCCGAACCCTGAATATGGGCATATATGGCATGACACGAAAATTATCTGTGCACGTAAAAATGAACTCCTTTTTATAGTGGGCCTATGTCTTGTATCCATTGCTTGGTCGTTCAAATCACACAAACCTATACCTAACTCCTGTTTAGAAACAAGGCTTTGCTACTACTTGCTTGCCGAGGGTGGAGAACTAATTCGTAGAGTAGCACATTTAGAAGTTGAACATCTTTCTCGTTTTCATCAGAAAGGAAAGTTTTCACATTAAGCAAGAAGAGCTACGAGTTGGAGGGCTATTTCACGTCACTTCTCCTTTGTATCTGCTGAAGACGTAAGTAGCCTAATGACATGTTTGTGTGGAGGACAACACACACAGGTCTTTGGGCGAAACTGGAGCTCTATCATCCGCAAATCACGTTGTTTGGGCCTTCTGGTGTGTCATACCATTAGGGTTGGACTTTATTGGCTCGATTTCTTCTTCGAAGAAATGCCTGCGAAGTCGCCTCGGTGCTTGCTGTTCTTTTGTTCGTTTTAGTTCAGTACGAAGTTACGAGTACAATAAAAATAAGAAAGGAGAGAAACACAAAATTCTCTTGTATTGAAAGAGTTCGCATGAATTGAGAGCTGCATGGACCGATGATCACATATTCGAGGTGTTCGGCTAGTCACGTAAGGTGATTAATAAAACAAGTCGACTGATTGAGAGAAAAATACTATTTAAACGGCTAATAAGCTCAGTTAATAAGACAAACGAATGGAGCGATTAAAATTTCATCTGGGGAAGTGTGGCCGGTGGGCATGGGGCTCGTAATCGTGGCCGTATGGCACCAGGTGGAGTGGGAACGCTGCTACTACACCTGTAGGTTGCAGCCTGCGCCCTGCCAGGCTGCCACAATGCGCCGATGCCGACGGGCCGGCCTGCATCACCAGGACTGAGGCGCTAAGGAAAGATAAGGGCATCCCCAACACGGGCGAAATCGCTAGCCTGGGCCAAATTCGCATGTGAACGAGCAAGCAAAACGCTAATTCTGTGTGTGTGTGTGTGACGACGGCAGTCGACCAAGTTGCAAATCGCAAGGCAGGAACCCATAGGCACTTGGGCCTTAGTTTATGGGCCAACATTACTTGGAGTACTGGGCCACGGTCCTAGACATTATTGTGCCCAAGTCCGCCCCTGGAGATCAACCAGCATATCCATGGCAGGTTTTCTGTCTCACTGTCACACTCTCACTCCACGACGGTGTGAGTGACAGACTGACAGAGTCGACTCCACCATGGATACCTCGAACACCTTCGCCGTCATTGCTCTCCTCCTACTCCCACTCCTCGCCCTAGCGCAAGCCGTACGACGACGTGGACCTCCCCGGAAGTACCTGCCGGGGCCGACGTCTCTCCCCGTCATCGGCCACCTGCACCTCTTCCGGAAGCCGCTCCACCGCACCCTGGCGCGCCTCGCCGCTCGCCACGGCGCCGTCTTCCAGCTCCGGCTCGGTTCCCGCCGCGTGGCCGTCGTGTCGTCGGCCGGGGCCGCCGAGGAGTGCCTGGGCGCGCGCGACGTCACGTTCGCCAACCGGCCGCAGCTGCCGTCGGGCGGGATCCTCTCCTACGACTGGACTACCATGGGCACCGCCAGCTACGGGCCCTACTGGCGCCACGTCCGCCGCATCGCCGTCACCGAGATCCTCTCCGTGCTCCGGGTGCGCCAGTTCGCCGACGTGCACGAGCGCGAGACGAGGGCCATGGCGCGGGGCCTCTACCGCGCCGCGGCTGCCCGGGGCGGCCGGGGCCGCGCTCGGGTGGAGCTCAAGTCGCGGCTGTTCGAGCTGCTCATGAACGCCATGATGGGGATGATCTGCGCGAGGAGGTACTACGGCGGCGGCGACGGGAAGGACGAGGAGGAGACGGCGGAGGCAGGGGCCAGCGAGGAGGCGCGGTGGTTCATGGAGATGGTGGAGGAGACGATGGAGCTGAGCGGGGCGTCCACGGCGTGGGACTTCCTGCCGGCGTGGGCACGGTGGCTGGACGTGGGCGGGGTGGGGCGCCGGCTGTGGCGGCTGCGGGAGGGCCGGACCAAGTTCTTGCAGGGGCTCATCGAGGAGCAGAGGAAGGAGATGGAGAAGGGCGCGCCGGCAAGGAGGACCATGATCGGAGTGCTGCTCACGCTGCAGAACGAGGACCCCGACGCTTGCCCAGACGACCTCATCCGCACCTTGTGCATTGTCAGTAATCTCATTTTCCCTTCCTTCCCTACTGTGAATCATCTGCTTCGTAGTATTTTGTGATGAATCTTTTTGGGGGGAAAAGAACACAGCCTTGTTTGGATATACTGTAGTGTACCATTAGGTTGGACAGAGGTAAAAATTTGGTTGCATTTGGGATTAGGGAGATCATCTGATTATTAGTAGTCCTTCCAATTAAAAAAAAAATCCAATATCCAATATGAACTGCTCTATAAATCCCTAATCATATCTGTCTGACCATGCCCCACGGCAAGTAGGAATCATACTCGATGGAATCATGCTCTGGATCCAATGTAAGATTTTGGAGTTTCATGCACCTGTAGTTTTTCAGAATATTTGTCGTATTAGCTGGGGCTGGTGTGGACTGCAGTGTCGTAGCACTTCCAAAAAAAAAAAAAAAAAATCAAATATAGCTCCCACATAAACATGTGTTATGTTATGTACGTGCAAGCTGCAGCTGACAAGAGTTCCCATATTAATTCCTTCAGCTCGTTGATCTTTACACATTGGTTCCTGCCACTGCCATGAGTTTGGCTGGCCCCAAGTTTAGTAAGTAATCTGCATCTCTAGTTCCATCAACACAAAGTAACTAAACGAGCTGTATTTCTCTCCTTTCTGGTGAAAAGAGTTCCCTCGAAGCTGGAACAAGTACTTCAGTAGATACAGTGGAGTGGGCGATGTCCCTCCTGCTGAACCACCCTTCCGCGCTGACAAGAGCTCAAGAAGAAATCGATGCATGCATAGGGCAACCGGTGCGCCTACTCGAGGCGGCCGATCTCCCAAAGCTGCACTACCTTTGGTGCATCATCATGGAGACGTTCCGTCTATACCCGCCAGCACCGCTTCTTCTTCCTCATGAATCCTCAGCTGACTGCACGGTCAGCGGGTTTCACATACCCATGGGGACAATGCTCCTCGTGAACACGTTCGCGATCCATAGGGATCCTGAGCTATGGGATAGACCTGCAAGCTTCATCCCAGAAAGGTATGCTAGCTACTGAAAGTTTCTGTTGAGTAGCTTTCATGATGAAGATTATGAATGGATTCTGATTTGTCCATAGGTTCGAGGGTGGGAACAGTGAAGGCAAGATGTTCATCCCATTTGGTATGGGAAGGCGGCGATGCCCAGCGGAGAACTTGGGTATGCAGATGGTAAGCCTTGCTCTGGGGACTCTGATCCAGTGCTTCAATTGGGAAAGAGTGGGAGAGGATCTTGTGGACATGGCCGAGGGATCTGGTTTGACCCTGCCCAAAGAGGTGCCGTTGGAGGCCTTCTGTGAACCCCGCGCTTCCATGGTTAATCTGCTTTCGGAGAATTAGAAGTGTTGTGATGAGTTTCATAATGAATTTTATTGCTACGAGAGGTTAATTATTGTAGACGACATGTTTATGTGGATCTGTGATGAATTGTGTAGAAGTGAAGTATTGGAGCCAACAACCTCCTCTGTTGCTCTCTGTTGTATTTATACACAGGTTACATGAGTATGCCGTGGCATACGCGTTCGTGGGCGTCGCCGGCCACCACACACGTGAGCTAGCACAAATGACGCTAACACGGATCGTGACTGAACCTATTACAACACATTACTTCATCAAACTGAACTCATCTACAAAACAACCAATCATGCTAAATTGCTAATGATATTTTTTTTAACAAGAATCTAAACAAACAAAATGAAGTTTTCTGCATATGTACCTTGGCAGCTAGAATACATCCGTGCTGTTGTCAGTGCTGCATACTTGGATTCTCTGGTCCAAACATGACTAAGAGATTGTTATTCTTGTATGTTGCGTTTGTGAGCCCATCACTTAACATGCTTACTCCCTCCGTCCCTTTTTATTTATCGCTTCGCTTCCAGTATCATAATTAATATCATCGGAAAGATCTTTGGATCTAGTTTTTTAACAAAATTATTTAGAGATATAAATATTGTACGTATTTTCTATAAATCAAGTCAAACTTGTGGCACGCATCCCACGGCGACAAATAAAACGGGACGGAGGGAGTATATATGAGGCCCATTTGGCCAAGCTATAGAGAGCCAAGCTCCTCATTATTCATGCAAAAAATGTCCTGTCCCATTGAGCTAGGTACTTGTCCCACCATTAGTAAGGTATAAACTTGTTTTCTGCGGGATCCAGAAGAATTTGCAAGTAGTAGTATTGGGAACTCAAATCTTGAACCTTTATTCATTTGCCTAAATTAAAGCAGCCGTACACAGGTTGACCTAGGATGCGTTTGCACGTCCCTCGTTTGGCAGGTCTCCGTTCATAGATTTTTTGCAAGCTCTAGCTCCAATTGTTAAGTACTTCGGAAGTTGACTCCAAAACAAAATTTAGATCTATCTTTAAGGTCTGTTTGGATGCACCCAACTAAAATTTAGCTACCTAAAGTTTTAAAGCAAAACTTTGATCAGATAAAAGTATAAACTTTAACTAGGTTTTTGGATGTCCTAACTTATAGATCTAGCTAAATTTTAGCTAGATTTAGTTAGGTTGAAGTAGCTAAACCAGCTAAACTTTAGTTAGTAATATAGCTGGGGATGTTTGAATGTCTAGTAGTTAAATTTAGTCGGCTAAATTTTTGCTTTGGTGCATCCGCATGTCCTTAGTCTTGATCAATTTTCCCCCCTCGCACATAGCTTTTCCTCCTCCCACATTGATTTTCAGTTGGAGAAAAGTAAAAATAGATCACTCTATTCCTTATGTGTGCTTGATATCTATCCTTTACCTTAAAGTTGTACACCCGTATGACTGTTACGCGTACAGTTCCTCCCCCTCCTCATGGGTCACTGTTCATGAACAGTGCCTCCCGTTACTGTTCATGCCGCCTTTTTTTTGCCCCCCCCCCAAAAAAAAAAACTGTTTTCTTTTTTCCCTTTTCTTCCCCCTTCTTTCAACTTATGTTCATACCCCATTTCTAATTACTAATGCCAAGTCATTTCGAAAATTAAACGTAAATTTTGAAATACGGGGTTGGCAATTTCTTTCGTGAGAACCTAAAATGTACCAACTTTTTTTAGCTTTTCCGATGAAACAAAACCAAAAACCCAACCTTGATTACCACCGCTTGATAAGCAATTTTTTCAAAAAACACGATGTGTACAAGATTGCAATTGCACGCAATCGGCCAACATTAAACTATTAGTCTCATTCAGTTAACCATTAAATTTGTTTCTCTACAACAAATTACTGTGTTTTCCACGCCAGAAAGCTTACATATGTTCATACCGCCTTTTTCCTTTTTTTTTCCCCCCCCCCCAAAAAAAAAAAACTGTTTTCCTTTTCCCCCTTTTTCTCCCCCTTCTTTCTCCCCCTTTGCGCGCTTTGCGCTGGTTCCACCCTAGTTGGTATAATCATTGGTCTACCAACTGATCTTTATCGTAACTCTTAGAATCCTAATTCTTACTACAAGTTCCATTTTAACATGCATGCAAGCCATCCACGTCATCTTTCACTAACTATCCACATCAATATCCCACTAAATTCTAACCTTTTAATACAACCAATTTAGATAAGAACCAATGTAAAGAACATATAGATGATTTAACTCATAAATGCAACACTTTTTAAACTAACCCAAGTGCAAATTCTATCTTAACATGCAAACCATCCAAGTCATTTTGCACTAATTGTCCACATCATCTCCCACTCATAGCTATGTCATCCTACTAACTTCCAATCCTCTCGGTGCAACCAATTTCGATAAGAATAGATGTAGGAACATATAGATGATTTAACTAATATATGCAACCATTTTTTCAAAGAGAATCCCGTAGCATGATGCGAGGTATCTTCTAGTTTTTTTGAAAAAAACTCAGTACTTGCTTGTGTTTGCCTATTTGCCCCCAACTAATCCAGCTGTTGGGACCTGGGAGGTAGGTAACAACCAAAATCAAACACCCATTTGTCGCTGCCATCTAGCTTAGCGAGGAAGGAAATATTATTCTTTGCAATATCGATTTTTGAATAGTCAAACAATTTTAAGTTTGTTGAAAACTATATAAAAAACATACATTTATAATATTGAATAAGTATAACTAAATTAACTATTATAATATTTGGGGACAAATGTTTATTTCTGTAAATTTAGTTAAAAATTGGACTTGATTAATAGTAGAAACATGTTTTTTTGTATAAGGTTAAGAAAATCTGACTTTGTTTAAATCTCGAATTACAAAAATTAGAAATAAAATTAAAAAAAACGAGACGAGTAGCCAGACATTTGAGTAATCGCAGTGGCAACCCGCGCGGACATACAGTGGACAAGCTGCGCCGAATGCGGATTGGAACACTGGCGCGTGTCCGCTGAAACAAGCCGAGGAAGCAACCAACGTCGGACGGGTTTCTTCCTTGCCGCCGCGCGCGTCCAACCAGGGACAAGAACAAGGAAGGCGTCGTGTCGCCCCGGAACCAAGGAAGAAGCAACGAGGAGCAAGGTTGCGGTTGCCGGCCGTCTCGGCTGTGCTGCCGCTGGCTTCGCGGGCAAGCATTCGCCGCCACGGCAAGCCCATCATCCCTTGCTTCCCTCGTTGAGCGGCCGAGGCACGCTACGTCCCGGTGCTAAGCAAATCTTACGACGCGGGAGGGACATACGCGGCCGCCCAGGGGCTTTCCTTGGGTCCTTCCTAGCAGTCCTGGCGTCCTGCCGTTCTGCCCAGCTGCTGCTGCGCCCACCTTCACCCTGCATCGCAACCACTCCAACCAAAGGACGTGAACAAGGCCGGCCGCCCGGCGTCCCTGATCTTCATTCCATCTCGTTAACAACAAGGTAGGCCGTCGGAGCCGTTTCACGTTCTCCACGCCCTCGTGTCTCTTTCCACATCCGTACGTGTGTCTGTTCATCGTCGTCGTCTCCTCTATCATGCATCCTCGTGTGCTAAGAAAACTTAGTAAAAGAAAAACACCATTCCTTCCCTTCAGATGTGTTTCCACGTTTCCAACGCTTAGCCGCTAATCATCTCTATCCATCAATCGAAGTTTAAAACACCATATTATTATTACTGCCGTCGTGCTTATTAGTGCTTTGATGTCGCCGTCGCTCTGAGTCTCGTGGCCCTCGTGGTACCGGTGCTTTACATTAATTAGTAGTAAAATAGTACAATAGTAGTACATGCATATGCGGTGACTGTAATCATATCCGTCCATCGAAGGTCATTATACATTTCCAATCCAACATTTTAAAATCTCGATTGTTTGTTTGTCCCGTGTCACACGCAGGAAACACGCCGGAACCGCGTTTGCCCAGTCAACAAAGCCCAGCCCAACCGATACCACGGCAGCAGTATAAATCGAGCAGGCGGGCGAGATGCGGAAGTGGACGAAGAAACTGGGCCACACCCTCACCCGCATCATCACCTCCAAGCCGCCCTTCGCCTTCTCCCGGCCCAGGCCCAGGCCCACCCCGCCTCCCCCTCCGCCCGTCTCCTCCATCCCGCCGCAGCCGCCGGAGGAGGAGGAGCAGCTTCCCCTTCGTCCCCGCCGCCACCATGCCGCACCACGGCAGCCACCGCCCGCCGGCGCACGCCCCGGCGGCCCCGTGTTCCCGCGCGCCACGTCCACGGTGGTGCCCGACCCGTCCCGCTTCTTCGCGCCGCCGCTCCTCGCCGCGCCGCTCCCCACCAACTCCTTCTTCCAGAACTTCGTGCTCAAGAACGGGGACCAGCCCGAGTACATCCACCCCTACTCCGTCCGCTCCCCCCGGCGGCGCCGCGCTCGACGTCTGCTACCCGTCGCGGAACCACTCGCCGTCCTTCGTCATCCAGACGTTCGTCGCCGACCTCACCGTCGCCGACGCCGCGGGCGCAGCGCAGCAGCGCCACCGCGTCTCCGCCTTCGACGACCTCTCCGTCACGCTCGACCTCTCCCCGTCCCTCCGCGCGCACCTCGTCCGCGGCTGCCCCTACGTCACCGTCGCCACCACCACGTCGGCGGGGCCCGTCGACATCTCCGTCGCCTCCGTCCACGCCTTCCTCGACGTCGCGTCCTGCGACGATCAGGGCACCAAGTGGCGCCTCCGGATGAACAGCGGCCAGACCTTCCTCCTCTACGCGTCGGCGCCGATCCGCCTCGCGCAGCAGACCACCACGCAGCTCTCGGCGCCCGCCTTCGCCGGCGCCATCCGCGTCGCCTACCTCCCCGACGCGTCCATGGAGCCCGTCCTCGACCGCTACAGCCGCTGCTTCCCGACCGCCGGCCACGCCGCGGTGAACCGCCCCTTCTGCGTCGACTACGCCTGGCGCAAGGACGGGCCCGGGGAGCTGCTCATGCTCGCGCACCCGCTCCACCTCCGCCTGCTCGCCGACGACTGTGCCGTGCGCGTGCTCGACGACTTCCGCTACCGGAGCATCGACGGCGACATGGTGGGCGTGGTGGGCGACGCCTGGGCTGCGCACCGACCCGGTGTCCCCGACGTGGCACTCCACTCGCGGCGTCAGCGAGGACGGCGTCGCCGAGGTGGTGGCCGCGCTGCGCGCCGACGTGGCCGGGCTTGCGTCCACCGCGATCACCACCACCTCGTCCTACTTCTACGGGAAGGCGGTCGCGCGCGGCGCGGCTGGCGCTGATCGCGGAGGAGGTCGGGTGCCCCGACGTGATCCCGGCAGTGCAGCAGTTCCTCAAGGCCGCCGTGACGCCGTGGCTGGACGGCAGCTTCCAGGGGAACGGCTTCTTCTACGACGCGAAGTGGGGCGGGCTGGTGACGCTGCAGGGGCTCAAGGACTCCGGCGCCGACTTCGGGTTCGGCATCTACAACGACCACCACTACCACCTGGGCTACTTCCTGTACGCCATCGCGGTGCTGGCCAAGATCGACCCGTGCTGGGGCCGCAAGCACATGCCGCAGGCCTACGCCATGGTGGCCGACTTCATGACGCTGTCGCGCAACAAGGCCGGCGGCAGCTTCACCCGGCTGCGGATGTTCGACCTCTGGAAGCTCCACTCGTGGGCGGGCGGGCTGACGGAGTTCGCCGACGGGCGCAACCAGGAGAGCACCAGCGAGGCCGTGAACGCCTACTACTCGGCGGCGCTGGTGGGGCTCAGCTACGGGGACGCGCACCTCGTGTCCGTGGGCGCCACGCTGACGGCGCTGGAGATGGCGGCGGCGCAGACGTGGTGGCACGTCCGGGAAGGCGAGGGCATCTACGAGGACGACTTCAGCGGGAATAACCGCGTCGTCGGGGTGCTGTGGGCCAACAAGCGCGACAGCGGGCTCTGGTTCGCGCCGCCCGAGTGGAAGGAGTGCCGGCTGGGCATCCAGCTGCTGCCCGTGCTGCCCATCAGCGAGGCGCTCTTCCCGGACGTGGCGTTCGTCAAGGACCTGGTGGCGTGGACGCTCCCGGCGCTGGCGAGGGACGGCGTGGGCGAAGGCTGGAAGGGCTTCGTGTACGCGCTGGAGGGGATCTACGACAAGGAGGCGGCGCTGACCAAGACCCGCGCGCTCACGGGCCATGACGATGGCAACTCGCTCACCAACCTGCTGTGGTGGCTCCACAGCCGCGGCAGCGTCGTCGGTGACGGGGACGCCGGGTTCAGCCGCTGCTGCTGGTACCGCCAGTACTGCCACTGAGGACAGAGTGGTACATGTCTGCTTGCTTGTGGAGCGGAGCAGAGCAGGTGATCGGGCTTCAGTGAAGTGATCAAGAGAGTGGAGTTGTTGATACGTTGAAAAGTCACAGTGTTTGTTCTTCGTCCGTTGTGTTCGTTGTGTATGTCTATGAGCACACTTTTATACAATTGAATAAAGTTAGTTCTTTACGTCAGCTTGATGACTATATCTGGTAGATGGATCATGGATTTTTATAAAATACTTTCTACATCCCAAATTATAAGACATTTAATCCTTTTTATCTCAAGTTATATTAAAAATATTATGTAAATATAGTTAAATTTAAGTTATTTTTGAAAACTTTTATTGATAAAGCAAGCTGCACTAGAAGAGATGATATTTTGCAAAATAAATAAATAAATAAATAAAATAAAATGAGTGATTAAACTTGGTGTCTAAAAATTCAAACATCTTATAAATTGGAATAAAAGAAGTAGCAAGCAATAATCTAGCAGGGATGCTACAAAAGTCGAACCCAAACATGTTTGAGTGCATGCAGCGGAAGAGGAAGATAGTCTAAGGAGATAAGATAGAGATATTGTGGTTTTATCTAAGCCCTGTTTTTTTTAAAAAAAATCCAACGTCTAACAAATTGAGTGCTACGACACCCCCTCAAACACATGAGTATTTACTAGATATGCTCAAAAGAAAGGGAAATGGTAACTCATAATTTAGTGCCCCAACACTTTATCCACATGAAAACATCATCATTTGTCACTAGCAATTGATCGGTCCCTATGACATCTCTAGGCTTTGATTTGCTACCAAAATCTATTTGGCCAAAGATTTGTCAAACAAAAGTTATTGATGGGACACAAAATACTTGGCACAGATTTAGCAAGGAATATGAGATATTAGTAAGTTTTAGTAGCAAACCAAATGTCAAGAAAAGGCCTAAACCCCAAAACCCCAAACCCTAAACCCTAAACCCTAAACCCTAAACCCTAGACAAGTTTTCATATTTTTTTTCAAGCTAAAACAAGTTCTCTTTGGATTTTTGGATACTTAACTTTCTCCATGCCTATTTTCCACACAATGCCTTCTCCTTGCCTATGTTCCACATAATGCCTTATAGGCTGAGTGTGGCAACTTTATGACATGGCTTGGCTATAAGACAAGTTTATTATTAAATCTACTTTTATTAGCGAATCATTATGATAACATAACATTGGAAGCAGACAGCGGGATAGCCTGATGACATTACAAGTGTGTCGTGGTGGTCCGTTCCGAAATCCGAAGACTCCAAGGAGTAGTTGGCTGGTTGCCAAGATATATATATATAAAAAAAAGTTGGCTGGTTGCCACATCCCTATCGTTGACATGCAAGTGGCAGGCAGTACACGCAGTCGCGTCGCCGAACTTGGATAGAAAAGGCCAGCCAGGCTTCGGGTCGAAGCGAGCGCAGGACAGTCGCCCGTGCACGTCAGGTTGCTATTGCAATTGCAACCTGGCCGGCCGAGCCGAGCGGGAGCACGGACAACGCGGCGCGGGCGCTGTTCCCCGTCCTGCCCCCGCGACCCGCATGGGCTTCGCCACGCGGACGCGGCCGACCGGGACAGTTGGTTCTCGGCTGCGCGCGGGAGAGCTGGGCTTCCCTAGGTATGTATGGAGATGGGCCGCAAAGTTTTTGTTTCTCCGCAGCTTTTACATGGGCTGGACGTCGTAAATGACCCAAACGCGTGGGATATAGCGTCTGCGTTGTAGTATAATCTAAATAAACAATTTATTATTGATCTGCTAAAAAAAACAAATGTACTATTAGAAAAGGTTCTTTAAACTTCCCGTAACTTTGGTGGTTCGATTTACCCCCGTCATCTACAAAACTAATTTTGTTTTCACCCCATCAACTTTTAAAACCATTTATTTTTTTTAATCCTAAACAGTTTTGATGGTGATTTTAGCGACATCAAAGTCGGATAAATCGAATTTAATTGAAAGTTAGGAAGGTAAAAATTATACTAAATATTTTTAAATTCAAATAATAATAGTTTCTAAAATTAATCAAAAATTTACATAAAAAAACAATTAAATGTCCTAACATCCGGTTTAATCTTAGAAAATTCACAGAAATTTTGTGTTAGCTTGGCAAACAATAAAACTAGTTTCATTTTTTCGTTGGCGCGGTGCCTATCCTTTTTTCTGCAGGGCATCGTCGCACACTACGTACTCGTCCAGATCATGATCTCCTTGGCACCGAATCACATTTCTTTCTTTCGATCATTCTTTTCAGCCTCGATCCCTGGCCAATTCTGTGTCAATTCCTAGTCTAAAGCAACCCTTCTTTGCTCAGGACAAGCTCAAATGCAATCGTTGCAGTGCATACATGTATCTTTAATTTCCACACGCTGCTGTCGAGTCGCCAGTGGAAGCCACGAGCCCACGAAGCTGCGCCGTTCCTTTGTGCGTCAACCATCGGTGAGCTCTTGCAATAAACGCTAAGCACTCTGAACTTTGGAGCCTAGTAGCGCTCGATTTGCTCTGTTCTCTTCTCTGATTGCAATAAGCTGAATGGCTGATGGACTGAACCTCGGACTACGAGGTAATGATTCCAACAGGACGCCAACCCCACTCTGCCTTGTTCCTCACATGGGGGCAAGAAGAAAGAAGATCGAGCGTGCGGGCATGGCAAAGTCTGCACGCTCACGCGAGCGAGCACGTATGATCTCTCGTGACCTCTCGTTCGTAGGTAGTGGGAAGTCGGTTGGAAGGAGGAAAGGGTTACCACAGGTTGAGTGGTGGTCTAAAAGCTACCGCCTACCGGTGTGTGGCTGTAGATTTTCATAGCTGGATCTTCTTTCCCGGCAGACAGCAGTGAAGCTTATTACTAGATCCTTCGTTAGGGTAAGTATACTAGTGTTATCTCGTAGCTAGATAATTTCATGTAATTTTAAGACAACTTAATTTTAATGAATGACATGGTTGGACTACCATCTTACTCATATGACCTAGTTTATTTTTTAACTCTACTACAAAGGAGTTTTGTTTTGCACATGCATGTCATATGCCTAACTCATCCTCATCAGTTAAAAAATTGCACGGTCCGATTCACTTCTTGCTACCGATTTCACCGCGCCCACATCTCCTTATCCTTCATCCCCTCGACTCCTGCACCGCCATCTCCCAAACTATTGTCTCCCACATCCATCCCTCACTTCTTCTCTTGTTTCCTCCGGAAAAAAGGCAGCCTCTTCTCCGCTGGCTTGTTGCCAACTATTAGTTCGGCCAGACCCCAACGCAGGAGGGGCGCCGGCGCAAACGCGGCCCTGACACTGGTGGCCCCTGGAGCGACAACCCTAACACGAGTGAGCCGGTTATGTCGGGCCCTGTGCATGAGGTCCCTAGCCCGCTCGTCTCCCTTTTTTCTCGACGCGGTGGTGAACCGGGCAGCCACTAATTTAGGACAGAATGATAGTACGTTGGCGGTGGCTCCCTCACCTAGTTTTCGTGACGCGTGTGTGTGTCTTAGATTGTGCATTGCACATGAGTTTTTAGAGAAAGATATTGCCTATTCAATTCTTGGACTTGTCTCTTGCTTTTTAGTTTTTATTGTCTTTTGAAACATACGGCTTGCGTTGTTGCTTTTGTTTTTCCAAAGTGGATTACAAACTTTCTACAAAATTAAGAGGCTTTATTAGAAGAATTCGGAGTGGAAAAGAAAAAAATAGGCTACAGGTGAAAATTGGGCCTCAGCTTGAAAGACACGAGATGATGAAAAGTCGAAAATGTTGAAGTTGACCTTTGCTTTTTTAATATTTAAAATGAATTCGAACCTTTTTTTTTTTCATGGTGCTTTCTTTATTTCATTATCGTTAGAGTTCTTCCTTTTGTATTTTGACACGTTCCAAAAAAATTACATTTCACAGAAAAGGAGCCTAAAATGAGAAACGCATGGACCTGATGTCTCACGAATCAGATGATTTTGTCACGAGGTCACAATTCCTTTCAAATAAAAGTTTTGCCGTGATTCCTTTATCCTGAGTATTTTTTCCCCGATAGTTTCAAAAAGAGTATGCATGCACCCCCTCCCCCACCCCCACACCCAAGTCTATGCCGACACCCAGGTGCCTAATTCTCACTGGCCAGAGGCAGACAAATGGAACAAAAGGCCCTAAAAAATATGGTGCATAGATATAGATAAGATTACTTAACCAACTAATTAATGGGCACACACATAATTCTATTAGGTCACGGCTGATCATTCATCAGAATTCAGAAAACTACAGAAAGTCAGATCAGTTCCTGTTAGGACAGCACAACCGAGGCACCCAACCCTTCACCTGCACAGGTGTTGAGACTTGAGTAGTATCCTGCAGTATCACTAAAGTGCATCCCTGCAAAGAACAGAAACCTGAGAATCGGTGAGAAATTAAACAACAGCTAGAAAGTAGAGAAAAAAATATTATCTCTTCAGGATAGTGGGGATCAGAATTGACTGCAATGACATCTCTGCTGCTGCAAGCCTGCAGTCTGCATGGAACAAGTGGTTGGCTAAGAAGATGGCATTTGTCCATCTGATTCTCTGAATCTGACTTAAGAATATAAGCTAAAAAGCTAATGTCAACTCACGAGTGTTCCTGAGTGGTTAGCTGAGTATTAGACTACCGAAATTCCTAATGCCATGTGATTATGTGAAACATGATACCGAGCAACTAAAGGGCATATTTGATGACTACTAGCTGAAAGCTACAATTCATCACACCTACACTTCAGGATTATATTCCTTTTCTTCAGATAAGAGTGAGAAAATATTCTTTCTTGGGTTCTTCTTGCAGGATAAAAACACGTACTGCAAATGCTATCAAAAGTAAAATCAGATAGCAAAGCAAAGCATTTGTGCTTGCATTGTTTAACTGAGATTGGTAAGGATCAAATGCCTATCTAGGGTATCTGATATTGCAATCAACACGATGAGAATAACCGCATCGTTTATTTGTTCGTCTAGGTCTAGTCGACTTCAAGTCCCACGGCAGTAGTAGCATATACCACGAAGCGCTTTAGTTTCTCTTTGGCCGTTCCAAATCATGAATTCCAACATCTTTCTCTAGTTTATTCCTGCAATTCCATTCTGGTGAACGTTCATCCAAAACTAGTCCAACGAACAATCCGACCAGCGTCCGCACCAACCGCCCACCCCCTCCCAATGCTTTTCCTTTTGCTGATTTCATCCAGAAAATGCAATACATTTATTTTATAACTTCTAAATAGTAAATTCATTTATTTTTTAATTCTGTTTACACCAATGTGTTCTACGTGACGAGACGAGCAAAACTATATTTCACTTGCTTATTTTTAGAGAATTTGTTTTCTAGTAGCAATTTATATATATATTAATTTACAACATATAACTTATAACTAATAATTGTATGTGTTCAGCCGTATACGCTCCAACAGAAGGTTGTTTGGATATCTGTTTCTATAGTGTTCCATCCCTAGCTGCTTCACTCTAGGGAACAGTCCAAATCGAGCTTCACTGGCTGGCTTGGTGGATGCAAGGATGGGGTGGGGTTCCACACGTCAGTCTCACAGGTAATACAAGTTGTATCCGCTCATATAGGTAACCAAACAGCTTCTCAGATTTTTTTTTCTATCCACTCATGCAATCTAAGCAAACACGGTTTCACCTAGCCTGCATCCACTTATCCGGACTTATGACGCAAGCTCCAGTTGACAACCAAACACATCTTTAAGGAGGTGTTTGAATGGGCTCCTCTCATAGACTTCTCCGAATGAATCAGAGCTATTGTTGCTTCTCTAGAATGATTTTAGCTTCTCTATTTTTTTTTTTTTACTGAAAAACAGCTCATCTTACAAAAACATTTGGTAGGATTCTTTTTAGGAGCCAGAGTCGTAAATGAACCCTACCAAACATGATTGACTTCCTAGTATTCAATCTTTGTTGTGACAAACTGCATGCACGGTTGAAAAAAGGCAAAAGAGGAGGACGGGAATTAGGGGCGACAAAAAAAAAAACACAAGCTGCATCAGTTCGCTGCTGGAAATAGGACCAGCAAATACACGGGCTACTTGCCACAAATTGCCATGCATGTCGTCGCATGATTCCTTCACGCCCTCAAATAATACTTACATATCACTCTGACTGAATCATTACCTGGTTTATACGTGTCGCCCTGTCATGACGCTGACATAACTCTGTTTAATTAGTAAGCCCGCTAACGTGTTAAGGTACATGAAAATTCAGTGTGTGGTACACCATTACCACCAGAGCCATTCCTTAAATTAGCCTTTTAGGTTTCCAAAGGGTGCTTTTCGTGTGGACTGTGTGGAGCGTGTGGCTTTGTCTTTCTACTTTCGCCAAACGGTGTCACAGAAGGGATGAGGCGCTCCTAATAGAGAATAACAGCTTAGTTTTTTCTTTGGAGAAAATGCTATTGTTTTTTAATGTCAATTTCCATGAGTTTGGCGTAGTTAATTGATCTTTGTCATAGCACAACATGGCCTCATACAGATCCTACGAAAATTTGAATCCCGATTTAGTTGCCAAGTATTTTAAACTATTTTCTGCAAAATTTACAAATTCAACCAGCTGGAAAATTACTTATATAAAATACTAATGGCTAGAAGAAGACAAACACGCCTAAATGCCTAATCCTCCAATCAGGTGGAGACAACAAAACACCTCACCAATAAAAGGGCATTTCGGTCATTAAAGACCCGCACCCTCCGAATGCCTATAAATTCCAGCCCTCTTCCAAGCTTCAGAGTTTACCGGTTAACAATCCACACAAATTGCCGCTACCACCGCATCTCAGAGACTCAGATCACTGGTGAACGGCATCGCCGTCCGCCGGCCAGCTTCTCCGGCCACCGTGCATCGCGTGAAACTTGCACTGACGAAGCCTACCTTCCCATCCGGCGGCGGGGCTATGGGGTTCTCGCTGTACCCCACCAAGTCGTCGACGCGCATGCCGTGGAGCACCAGCTTCTTCCGCCACAAGTTCCCCTTCCACGCCGCCACGCCCTCCTTCTGATCAGGCTAGCTCCGGCCGCCCGGCGACCTCTCCGTGCCGTGCTTCAAGCTAAGAAGAGGTGGAGGAGCATAGATACAGACGTTCAGTACATACATACATACATACACGTACGTGAGTGTGCGCGTACAATCGATCGACATCTCTTTTTTTCCCTTTGGTTCGTGTTAGTGCTTGGCGTGTGTTGGCGCATGGACTCCGCCGCTCGTAGCATGATCAGCAGCTCCGCTGTGCCATTCCATGCTGCCGGCGACGGCGGCGGACAGGTGTTTCTCTTTGGCGGCGGCGGCGGCGGCGGCGGATTTCTTCGAGGTCAGTCAGTCACAGTGATCCTGCTTATTTGGTATTTCTTGGAACATGCGTTGCTCATGTATGTCCTCTCCTCATATGTATGCAGGAGCGCCGTTGGTGGGTGGCGCCGCCGGCGCCGGTGCGGCGGACGGCCGGCGCAAGCGGCCGTTCCAGCTGACGGCGCACGAGGAGCTGCAGCTGCAGCTCCAGCTGGAGCTGGGCGACGACGAGCTGTGTGGCCTCGACTACGAGCTCCACGGGCCGCAGTCTCAGCAGGAGCGGACGAAGCGGCGGCTGACGGCGGAGCAGGTGCGGGAGCTGGAGCTGAGCTTCGAGGAGGAGAAGCGGAAGCTGGAGCCCGAGCGGAAGAGCGAGCTGGCGCGGAGGCTCGGGATCGCGCCGCGCCAGGTGGCCGTGTGGTTCCAGAACCGCCGCGCGCGCTGGAGGACCAAGCAGCTGGAGCAGGACTTCGACCGCCTCAGGGCCGCGCACGACGACCTCCTCGCCGGCCGCGACGCGCTCCTCGCCGACAACGATCGCCTCCGCTCACAGGTGAGGTGATTCTGTTGTTCTGAATTTCTGATCATATATAGCCGGATTATTTCCAGGAACTTACCGTCAATTTTTAGCAAAAATGTAAAATAAACTAAAAAAAAAACTTTGGGTGGCACATCGAAAACGAAAAAATATGATCATCCTAGAATTCGTGTCGACATATATGGGGAAAAAATATAAAGATTGGTTAAATATGGTAATAGAATTGCTGGTTTTATTTGTCTGAAAAGGAAATTGACTGGATGCATCTTTGGACATGCTTTTGCTTTCATAAAAGGTACAACTTCGGGCGTTCCTGAACTTGCCACGCCACAAGCATATTCTCCTATAGTGCGATGTAGTACAGCCGTGTAGGCTAGGCCTAGCATTTAGGGGTATCGATAGTTATTATTAATTAATTAACAAATTGAACAGAGAAGGAGACTGCACGATGGTAAGAATCCGACCGATGAATCAGGTCAACCTCTAATCATAATCAAGAAATCCAACCCAACATTGATTAGTACGGCCACGGTGTTAAGACAGAGGTGGAAACTGCATCTCAAATGTCACTGGCGGATGCTGTTCATGTATATTTCAATGCCTGAACCTGACCAGATCAAGAAAAATACTACTACTCATTCTGTGCAATCATAAAGTCCATGACAAAACCCCACAAAAGAAATTCTATTTCAACATCAGGGCTTTAGATATATTCATATCGCTAGCCATTTGTGTCAGGTGATCATGTTAACCGAGAAACTGCAAGCGAAGGAGTCGTCGGCGTCAGAGGCGGAAGAGCAGACAGTCGCCGTTCAAGCGACAGCCTACGCTCGTTTCCAAGAAGACAGGCTCTGCTCCGAGATCGCCACCGGCAGCACGGCAGCGCTGGCGCCAGGGACCAACGACAACGACAGCCCGGCCGAGTCCTACTTCGCCGGGGCGCGCTCGCCTCCGTCATCACCCGAGGACGACGACTGCGGCTGCGGCGCCAACGACGACCGCACCTTCTTCCTCCCGGACGCCCTGCTCGCCGCTGCTGAAGAGGATGGAGATGGAGCACATCTCAACAACTGGGCATGGTTATGGAACGATCAGCAGTATTAGGGAATATATGCATAGCGATGATGCATGACTAAGAGCATAGTACTGCAGTGAAAATTTGGTTTCGAGCTTTGTTGATGTTCATACGGTATGTTCTGCTAATTGGCCAGGTGTTTGATTTATGCCTCGGCAGTGTTTACTATGACATTTCTCACCCTGCTGAAAGTGTTCGTGTATATTCTCTCACATCAGTAATGTGTGCAATGTGCCAATATTTGTTCATAAAATGGCCAAAGTTGGGCCAGGTATGTAACTAAATTTCTTTCAATAAATGGGCCAAGGCCCCTGTCTTGACTCTCAGAAAACGGACCTTTCCTGGCCCCAAGCCCACGCTCGCTCGATGAAAATTAATGAAAAAAATCTATTTTTCTTCTTTTAACTTTTGTTAAAGTCTGTTTTTTTCTTTTTAAACCCTAAAATTGGACAAACCACCTCCTCAACTTTTTAAACCATGCATTTTACCTCCCTAGAGCATTATCGAAGGCAGTTTTGTCTTTGTTCTTTTTATTTATTTCAGCTAAATCTTTGAAAAATCATAGAAAAATCATAAAATAGAAAGTCTAGTTTTTTTAGACTCCGCATGAATAAGCCTACATAGTAAATATATAGTATGGTATGCTTTAGCATAAAATTTTTGTTATGGATTTAGATCTTTGTTTTTCTATAATTAATTAGAATAATTCATAACTGTAGCTTCTATGCTCTAATTCTGGTGTAATTTTTATGGTGACCTAATTATTGTCTGTTTGAATTGTAGTAAAAATTTCATACTTATTGTATTATATATAACTTTGTTATATATTTATTTAGGATTTATGCTTATTAAATTTAAATAAATTTAACATGTTTTGGACTTGTTAGGCTGGTCAAACTGGGCAAGATTGAACCTCTTCTGCCATGACATGCCTAGGACCTCATATTAGCTTGTGGACTGGCCCAATCCTAAACAATTCTTTACCCATGCCGCGATAGGCCAGATAAGGTCAGGACATGCATAATTGGCTATACGGCAAACTATCTACTGGCCACCTTGTGAAAAAAGCAAAAGGACCATAATGTTTCTGTACTAGGAGCACTACTGCACATATTATTACTTCTACAATTTCCCTCAATTTTAGAGACGGCTGGAGCAGAGACGAGAGAGCAGAGAAGGTTGGGATATAGATACATCCTAGGCGCCTCTAAAGAGGTTTTCATGGTAGTGTGCTCTCATTGACCGGATGAGAACTTTCTTTACTATAGAAGCTTTCAAAAATTGGCTAACTAGATCTATTGTCCCTTATTGCAACTAGAGAGACCTATGCAATTGTGTGGACACTAGTAGGTCCAATATATATCTTTATTTTTTATATCTACATCTTTTATAAAGCTAATCTTACTACAAGTCTATCTCTACCTACAAGCCATCCACTAGCTATCGATATCATCTCTCACTAATAGCCATGTCATCACAATAACTTCTAACCTCTTGATACAAGATATCTACTTAATTAATTAATCTGTTTATTTTTTCGCCATCTCCATGGCAATGTGCAGGATATCTTCTACTATATTATTTTTTAATCCGTCTCATCATGCAAGCTGTTCACGTCGCTGTCTACTATCATATGCAATTATATCTTCATTCAAGATATTGATATCATAAACAACATCATTCACCAATATATATTTAGTGGTCTATATCAGAGTTTGCATCATCCACTCTATCTATAACTCCTATATGTTTAACCCCTCTTTAGCTTATTCTCTTGATACTGATTGGTTGAGAGCTCAAGAATGATGTCGGCTGACATCATCAGGGGAGTTACCTCCACTAAGGCTCTCATTTATTTCCCACTAGCTATTTCTTTTAAAATAAAAAAAGTCGTAGCGCCTAAACCAAGTATCGTAATTAAAATTCAATTACACCATAGTGTTCCTCGCAATAAACTCTTCAAAACAAAACCTTACATGAATATATTTCGATAACTTTTTTAAAAATTTAAACTGTTTCTAAAAAAACCGTTTGTAAGAAAATATCGCGTATAGATGAGATTTTTACTTCATACCCGCAGCAACGCACGGGGTATCCTACTAGTATATCATATCTTATATTACGATATTTTTTTTTGGTTATATAGGTAAATATAAGTAATAATGTAATAACAGAGTCCCTCAACCAAAAATAAATTGTGGACGTACGGCCTCGGGCACGCAGATTAATAAATGTAACAAAACGCCGAACGATGAATCAGTCCTTGTGCTTCTAAAGCAGCCCAAACGATAATAAGGAAAAAGAGCTATTTTACGGTGCTTGAAAATACCTCCAAATGCCTCCTGATGCCTCTTAATGCCTCAGCAGATAGCCATTTTTGTTAATTTAATGTTTGTGTAGGGACAATATAGTCATTGCACACTACCCTTCCGGCCCCCCTTCCCTTCCACCCCGCATGGCTGTGTCCCTTCCCCGATAGACACGGAAGTTTTGAAAAAAAAAAACTCGACGTCGAACCTCCTGAGCACGCAACCGCCGCCCACACAGCCGTCGCCGTTGCCTGCCGCGGCAACCTCCCTGTCTTCTTATGGCGTCGCTCTGCCTGCCTCGCCCTGCCCTCGCCCTCTTCGTCAGATGCGGCCGTCACCTATGTGTTCAATTCCTTACAATTCATTATGGCCTGTTCATTCTTGTAAAATAATTCATTTTTGACCTATGTTGTGACAGAGTGGGCCCTGTACTACATCAAGGAGAAAGCCCCTGAGGTGTCGGTCATGGCCTGCAGTGAGGATTATTTGTTAGCAGCAAGGGAGGCGCCGAGAAGGTGCTATGAAATGGGGGTTCCTTTCCTTGGTAAGGTGCCCATGGATCCGCAACTGTGCAAGGCGGCTGTGGAAGGGGGGTCATGCTTTGCAGATCAGAAATGCAGTGCCGCTGCGCTGGATCTTCAGAGCATTATGAAGAAGCTGATCAGGACTGAGTGAAATGCAGGTGCTAGAGTTCTCGTTACCAATATACTGTGTCACACACATGGAGTCTTTATTAGTGCTGTATTGGATTTGTAAGTTTTTGTTCATGAATCATCAGTGGGTGGACTGGGTGCACAAACTGCCGCTTAATTTCTGTACTATGCAGTAAAGTATGTTTTGAAGTGCTACCTGAATGATGCTTGAATGCTTTGTACTGTACGTACCGGAACTGAATGACTGTATGGTGTTAGCATTAGCCTGGCAATGCTTCTTTATTCTCGTAGCCGAACAAGCCTTGGGGCCTTTACTCGCAAAAACCGATGATGATTCACGAACAGTGAACACGACCATGCAAGTGACAGGCGGATCAAAACTGGGTTTTTAGTTTCGGCAAGAACAGTAGCTGAAAGTTTTGTCATAGCGGTGGAGGGGGGAGGAGGCAGGCAGCTGGCCAGCTAGGCGCCGCGGACTAGGCCAGCATCGGCCCCTGCGCCTGCGTCCGCAGCGGCGGCAGGCCACCGGCGTTCAGACGTGCCAATGATCGGACGACTCGTCAAACAAACCTAAAAGATTTCCCTTTAATTGAAAAAGAAGATATTCATCTAATTATACTATTTGAATTATACATTCTAACTATACTAATCAAAACATGATGATTTATTATGTATTTACTGTTTTACCCTTGATTACATCACAAAACTACTAAAACCGAGAATTAGCATCCCTCAACGGATGACCCCTCACAGATAGACTCCTCCTAAAAACACCTCACAACGCTTTCTCTCACACGGACTCACAAATCATAGACATCGAAAATGCTTTCAAACGCCTCTTCAAGCATAGTTAAAAAAACTCAAGGAAAAAATAAACAATAAAAACGAGCAGAAACGCATCTCTCGATGTGTCCGCCGTCTCCAGTCCTCCTCTGTCCTCTCCCACTCCGTCGTCGCCCTCGGCTATGTCGCCACTCGCCACCCACCCACTTCCTACACTTCCTTCCCCTCCGGCGACAGTGTACATTTCCTTTCATTTGTCATTCTCGCAGCAGTGTGCGGTATCTTCTACTAGTTGAATATATCGTCTTTTTAAAAGCAAAGTTGAATATATCGTTGATAGCAGAAAAGGAGTTACAGCAGAGGTTCATTCAGAAATTAGAATCAAATAAAGTAGAAAAGCAATTAAGCAAAGGTCGAACACACCAACTTTTTTAATGTGCCCCTAATATGTCATGGGCTCATCATGGCACTTTGCCACCCCTTCCTTCTTCTCCGATAGCATACATGCACATGTCAGACCTCCGCCGTTGGCTTTTCCAGCCATTTCTCTATCTACCACACATCATAGCTCCCTAATCATCTCCTCGACCTCCTTCCATGACGACCCGGCATGGGACACGGCGAGCTGAGCCTGAGCTGCCATCCGTGTCACTCTCAGTGCCATCGCCATTCCGGCCTCCCCAAACATGAGCTCCTTGATCGCCCTCGTGATCTCCTCGCTCTTGACCAACCCACCAACCGCTCCGTCGCTGGCATGGACCCTGACGCCGATCCGCAGCTCGTCGACGACGAACTTGGTGTTGATCGGCTGTTCGAACTCGCACGGCCACGCTACCAACGGGACGCCGGCGGCGACACTCTCCAGGACCGAGTTCCACCCACAGTGGCTTAGAAACCCTCGGACGCATGGGTGCCGGAGGATCTGCCGCTGATCCACCCATTCGGTTACCACCTTGCCTCGTCCACCAGCACGCTCCTCGAACCCCGTAGCGCTAAGATCGTCGGCGGCATTGTCAGGCCGCAGAGCCCACAGGAAGTTCACGCCGGCGCGGTCTAGCCCGTCGGCGACCTCTTCCAGCTGCGCCTGTGAGACGACCGCCAGTGTCCCCAGCGAGATGTAGAGTACGGGCTTTCCGGCGGCCGCCATGTCGTCCAGCCACTGCATCCAGGAGGGGCTTGGCGGCGTGGAGTTCACTGCCGCCGGTGCCGGAGCAGGAGGATTGCCGGGCCAGGCATAGCGGGCCGATAGCCCAGACCCTAGGCCTGATGTGCTGGTTCCAGTGCTCTATGTAGCGGCCCTCCAGGTCATGGAAGGTGTTGACGATGAGGCCGCGGCTCGCCGCGACGGCCGCCGCCATCTTAGCGTCCAGGTCTATCATCGCGGGCGGCGGCGGCACGAGGTCGTCGTGGAGGGAGAACTGGAGGTGAGGGAACTCCGGCACCGTGTAGTAGCACGGCGAGGCAGCAGCAGCAGCAGGGGCTCCCGGCTTGTCCCGCACGAACGCCTCCCGGAGGACGTGCGCGAACGCGGACGTGCCCAGGAACGACACGCTCGGGACGGCGAGCGCGGCGGCCGACGCGTGCGCCCAGTACAGGAACCCGTCGGCGACGAGGAGGTTCGGCGGCGGGCGCAGCTCCGCAAGCGCCTCCTCGAACCGCGGCCGCAACGCCGACGTGGCCTCGGCGAACGCGGCGAAGGTGGACGCCGAATCGACGCCGTCGGCGGCCTCCCCGCCGGCGGGCGCGTGGCCCGCCGGGTACGCGAGCTCGAGGACGGCCACCGCGTCGTCGGCGCCAGCGCCTCGCCGCAGAGCTGCGCGGACGAAGGCGGCGTTGCCCCGGGTCGTGAAGAAGGTGACGGTGGCGAGGCCCCGGGCGCGCAGGAGGCAGGCCAGGTCCAGCAGCGGCATCGTGTGGCCTTTCGCCATGAGCGGGAAGATGGCGACGTGAGGGCGAGGTCCGTCGTGGAGCGCTTGGCGAGAAACAGGAGATGGAGCCATGGCCATGGCTCGCCGTTGCTGCGTTGCTTCTCTCGGGCTTCTCTTCTTATGCTTGTGTTTGGGTGGTTTTGGTGAGCGTCCCCAACAGATCATTCGCCGTGCAATATAGTATTATTATATTACTCCGCGTGGTTCACGAGTGTGTACAGTAGTACTCCTTCGAGTAACTGCATGAAGAAACGTTCTCTGTGACTGTGTCCCGCGCCGTCGCATGCATGCACATGCAAATTGGCATAAGTACTACTCATACATACAGGCAGCCGCAAATTGGCATGGGCGGAGAAGTGGGCGTGCGTATCGTCGCGAGCGCGCGCGCGCGATCGCCACGGCACCGGCAGACTGCTGCACAGCGACGCGCGGCAGCTTGCGCGGTGGCGAGCGCGTTAGTGATGGCTTACGTACGCGACGGTGGCGCGGCCTTGGCTGCGGCACGGCAGTGCGGTCTACGTAGCCTTCACAGACGGCTGCAAACCGCTTGAGGCGATCGGCGAAGGCAAGCGAGGACTCATGGCAGCCGACGAGCCAGACGCAGGCGGCGAGCACTCAACGGCCGGGCGAGTGCGCGTAGCGGCGGCGCGGGTAGCGACCGGTGAGCGCTCGGGCAGCGGAGTGAGCGTGTGCAACGGCGGCGCGTTGAGCGCACGCGATAGTCGATCGGCAGACCAGCGCGGCCCCATCACGAATTCACGATAGAAACGATCCAGTTTGTTCGTTTCTTGATGTCTCGATTTGAGAGTAGACGTCTTCTCGTTTGGAAGAAACGGTTGGTTTTCTTTTTTTTCTCTCTCTCTTTTCTCATTAAATTAGGTTGTCATTTTAGTATTTATTTCGTTGGTACGTCATTTAATAAGATAAAAATTATCATTGATTCCTTTTTTTTTTTTGTAGAGTGTGCAGGCTAGATACAAATATGCTTACAAGAGAAACACAACCATCATTAATTCCTCATTGAACTACCCTAATGTCTACAGTACATGTAACGGAGTGGGAGCAGAACTATGAGGTCCAATAACTAGCAGTAAATTTTGCTGCAAACAGCTGACCCAAAGAGCTAACGTTTTCTATCCTAGAACTTGATAAAAAAAAAAACAGTTACGTTTTATATTCTGAGACGGAGGGAGCTACTGCTCCTCTCCATAAAACTAATCCTAACATCTGTTCTTGATTATCGGCATTTGATCACCTAACACGAATGAAAGTGCGTGCATACCGCGGACCGCCTGGCCCATCGATCGATAGCCGCCACCTTGCCAACATCTTGTTCCACATGACGGCGCACCACGGCCCCGTTTGGGTGCACCGCACGGTTTCTTCTGTCCTGCCCACGGGCAAAACACCAGGCCAGCAAAGGCGCGATGCTCGCGCAAACGCCGCAGCACTGCAGCAGCAGCCGGCGGCCGAGCGCCTGGCCTTGCCACACCTGGTGTTGCTTGTGACCTCGTCGGCGACGTCGCGCACAAGCGCCAACGCACGGCAACACTGGGCTGAAAGCCAGCAACAATAACCGGGCCTGCACCGGTTCCAGCCCACAAAGCTGCCCAGCAAAAATTAGGCCTACCATCCAAAGACCACCGTACCGTAGCCTCGGCTTACCATGTTTCTGAGTTATATATACTGACTTCATCCTAAAGCTATTATTAATCTCAAAACCTTGGGCTGCTAATTACACAGATGACTAAACAAATTCTTTGCTTTCTTCATCATGCGAAACCAGGTTTGGAGTTGATTCGGACCACTGAGATAGACTTAACTCTACAGTTCCGCGAGCTCTGCCGATCGAAAAGTGTCGGAATTCGGAAACGCTTGTCGCTTGACCATCTACTCGTTGATTGCCGATACACATGAGATGGGTTTGGGGATGCTGATGCCTTCGCCGTGCCCAGTTCAGCAACAGCGTGGAAATGTTCTCGTCTGAGGTCTGGATCCAAAAAGTCAAGGATATCACACGGACGTCGACGGTTTTCCAAACGAGTGAGCCTTCTGTTTTTTTTTTCTTTTTTATATTTATATAAAAAACAAGCCAGTCAAACCATACTATCGATCAGTATAGATGATATACGTATCCAAATCTTAATATTCAAACGCGATATGTTTCTATCGTCTTATTATTGTCCCTATGCCTATAAGGATTGGTACATAGTGCGTCAACGCTTTGGAGTAGATGGAATCCAATTCTAAAATAAATTAGAACGTACCAAGTAGTTATTATTATTGACAGTGGCGGATGTAGGATGGAAAACAAGCGGGGGCTAAAACAATGGATATATTAATTTGCATGAAGATTTAATGGCGATTTTAGGTTTTTGCTACAGTAATTTTAGTGTTAATTAGGTGCTTTAGGGGGCCGGAGCCCACCCAAATTTCATGTAGATCCGCCACTGATTATTGATTACATCTCCAAGTTTCTCATAGGCATAACAGTTAGTGCAGCACGCTCGCCAAGGTGCTAGATCAGTTGGTCTAGTCACTCTGGCGGCATCTCTTAGATCCTGGGTTCGAATCCCAGTTAAAACGAATTTCAGGCTGGATTATTAACCCTCCCCCCTACAGTCCTTTTCACAAATAAAAAAAAATAGTTAGTGCAGCATGCGTCCAAACACAATACAAAATCTAGGCTCGGAGTTTCCATCTAAAGATGAAGTTTTTTCCAAGTTTGGGCTCTTGTCTCAGGCTGCTTTGTGCATGTTTTGATCTTCCCTCTAAACTTTATTGCTAAAGTATTCAAATAGGTAGTCTAATATTAGTTCAAAACTTTAGCTTAACATATATTAGAGCTTTAGAGATAAAAAATACTAGAGTACTCTGAAGTTTTTAGAACTATAAAGTTTAGAGAAAAAGATCCAAATATGTCTTACTTATAATATTTTCTTTGATTACATGGTCCGGTGTTGGTTCAAAAAAAAAAAAAAGAAATAATATAGCCGCGCTATTCGTGCGCGTTATTTGCTGCTCCCTCCATCCCAAATTATAAAATGTTTAACTTTTTTTGTCCCAAGTTTGATCACTCGTCTTAATCAAAAAAGAATTTTGCTATTTTTCTGTCAACAGATTTTTGTTGTTTTTTATCTGTCAAACTCTAGAACGTTGATTTTGTTTGTAGATCCGTGCGATATTTTCTGCTGTACACCGCGCTGACAGCTCCGCCCTTTTCTAAATCCCGCATCCATTCTATTATTTCCTTTCGTCTCCAATCGAGGGTTCAGTCTTTTCCCCAAATCACATCGTGAGCTCACGCACGGTGGGCACGGACGGGTCCTCGACGCCGTTTTCAATTGTGCGCGCCCCTGGCGGTGGGTATGGGGATCCTTCAGCGGCAGTTCCCGCTCAGCTGTGGGTGGTCGCTGTCCTTGCGCGTCGCTCCCGCTGTGCGCGGCGGGTGGTGGTTGCTATGCTGCGTTGTGCTCGTCCACGCGTTGCGCCCGCCGCATCGCTCCCTCCACTCGCTGTGCTGTGTGGCGGAGCCTTCGGTGGCTGCTGTGGCGAGCTGTGGGTAGGGGGCGGAGCCTTGGGCAGCAGCTGCGCTTTGCTGCGGCGAGCTGTTGGTTGGGGCTAAGCAACGACACTTTCAGTTTGGGCTAATCCGTTCGGTGCATCTGTGTCTGGACGGCAAGAGGAGAGGGGATGACGCGACGCGCACGGGGAGTGAGTGATTGCCGGCCGGCGGTCACGACTAGCGAGCCAATGAGCCATGGTGCTGGTCTGATGGCCACGGCGGAACTCCTGTGAAGGCGAGGCTTGTGTGCTGCTGCAGCCGATGATGTGAATCAGAGAGGACGGGCAACTTGAGTTAGAACAACTTCTCTCCTTCTATTACTCATTTGTTTGTCATGCTCCTGCCTATATAAATTCCCAAGTTCCATCTACGCTGCTGCATTTGCCTCCGATTCTATATCCTGCTGCTAATGATGTAGTAGCACACTAGCACTTTTATCTGATCTGTAATGTTTGTAGTATCTAGGGGTGAATTGGATCTACTGATGTATTGTCTTCAGTTTGTTAGCTTTTGCCAAGAGATTTTTCATGTCCAGTTTTCAGTTAAACTCAGTCCATCATGC